>LS050798.1:8299-20188 GCA_900241095.1 Acartia tonsa | reverse complement strand
CATCAAAAGTTACTGTGAAAATACGATAAACAGCCCCTTAAGAGGCATTGTAACCAAAGGGACTATACCCGCTTCAGAGAGATTTATGAATATTTTTAGGTTGACCTATTTTTAGGTATTTTACTCCCACCCTCCCTTAGGGTGCAAAAGCTAGTCCTAATATAAAACAGGATGTTTGTTTGTCTGTCTGTAAAACGCTAAAAGGCAAACATATTTGTTCTCCTTAACAATAAAGATTAGTATATAAAGATTTTCTAGATGCTAGAAGTGAAAGTCAAGTAAATATGTGTTCTACATTTCAGTGAACCTTTCCATTGATCTTTTGAAAAATGAAGGTAATTCCAAGGAAAATCACTAGGATCTTGAGAATATTATTTTTTTTAATCATAAGACTCAAATTCCTATTAATAAACATTAGCAGCAAAAGGGCAAAATTGATTTAAAAAGAAAAGCTTTCTAGTCTTAGTTTATATCTCTTCCTGTTCCTACTTCTTTCTTCTTTTTACTCCCCCCCCCCCTCTCCACAAATTGTTTCTCAGGAATCTTCTTTACGTAGACAAAGGAAAATAATGGTTCTGACAAATTTTCATTCATGAATTATTTTTCATTTTCGAAACAAAGATCGAGACATCCATATAGGCGAAGCCCAATAAAACAAACTTTGGTACAAACAAATATTAGCATATTAGCAAACAAATAGTTTTCCAACAAACTACTGACGTTAATCTGCCTCAAAATTTGACTAAACTGAATCCTTTTCATACATTATTACAAAGATGATTGTACATAATTGTCATAGTAAAAACAACTGAAAAATCAACATGGTTAGGATTGACATTCTAGTATTGTATTGAAGTTCTCTGACAAATTTTAACAAGGGTGTAACTTTTATTATAGGTTTAGTTACGGACGAACGGATAGACTATTAGACATACCAAAAATATAAAAAGCATCGCTTTTAAAAACTGCTTCCCCCTCCTATTTAGTCAGGTTCTCCATTTAAGATAAAATACCCTCTCTCAATATTTTTACTTCCCTCAAATAATTTTCCATAAAATTGTGTAAAGTTTATACAAAGATGTTAAGTTTTTTTTAGCTAATTTTAGTGTCGTAATCATTTCATAAAAATTGTTTAATTTGGGTAATTTTTTCTCATGGCCATAAAATACAGTCAAAAAAATCATTTACTTATTTCAATATGAAGTCATAATATCATATTAGAATATCATTTTGCTGATGCTAAGTCATCCAAGAACACCATTTTTAAAGCCTTCGAGTCGTTACAGATAATAGTCAATGGAGTTAAATGTAAACTAGTATGTGGAGTGGAATTTGTGGTTAATATGTCGACACTTTGAAAGAGATTTTAATAAGATGTCAAATTGTCTAAAAGGTAAGTTATTAGTGGAATATTGAATTACATTTACTAAAAGTTGAAGAAAATTAAATTTTATCCAACAGTGCAAAATCTACTGAGCCACTTGCACACCAAATTTTGCAAACTCAGATGGTGTCACAAAACACTCACAGACACTTTTACACCCACTTACACACACACATATATACTTTTACCAACTTAGACAGGCACACATACACACTTTTTACAATTATTTACACACACACATAAACACTTACCTAACACAATTTGATATTTTGATTTCAACCAATAAAACTATTTCTACATTTTAATTGCATCATTTTATTTAATTGTTTTACATTCCTTTTAGATTTAAATTGAATATCTTTAAATTGATTTCAAGTAGAAAAGCAGTTCTATAATTGACTATTATAAAGTAATTTAAAAGGATGGAAAAATAAGCCTACAGGTTCAAAAGTTTCTAAGAATTAAAAAAACAAAAACATTGAAGATAACATCTATAAAAGCGAAGCTCTAAAATGGTAGGACAAACGAACATTAACATTTGTAGAGTGTCAGAACTGAATTCAATAATCAGAATATAAATTATTTAAGTCGAAAAAAAAGGTAAGTAAATTTGTTGAAAAACTTCTGAAATACAGGATAATGTTTAAGGACATACTTACATTTTTAGGACTTAATTATAAAGATCATTCGCTTATAATATTGCACTTTGTTGTCCTAGGAATCGGTATTCCAAAAATTAGATCATTTAGACTATTATATCACATAAAAATTTGTTGTTAAAAAAGTTAAAAATCGACCCTAATTATAGAAAAGCTTTGCTTTAAAAAGTATTTGTACTTGTTTTCTCATCTGATTTTCTATATTTTGCCTTGAAGGAGAAAATAAAAAGTAAAGAAAATTATGGAACATGTGATACAATCAAGAATGTTCCTGTCCAATAGCGGCAAACAATATTTTGTAGTACATTATTTGTTAATATAATGCAGTTGGTATACAAAATAACAAACCAGGCAGATAAGAAGCAATTAATTCATTATTGTTTGATTTCGGCTCCCAGAGCTGCATTTAAATCCAAGAATATATCTTTTTTGTCACAAAAGTGTTGTTATTAGGTATTTGTTGGTATTTATATTAGATATTACAATTTTTTACTTAATAAAGTAAACCTTTGTAATTTTGCCGTTAAATTTAGGAACCATCATATTTTTTTAAAAGTGTTTCTTAGAGATAATGACTTTTAATTTACGCATACCACTATTAAAACCACTTATATTATCTATTTTTTTACTGCTATGGTTTTTTAAGTAGAGGGCGGCTATTTATTCATCTTATTATTTTCCTCTGGGAACTTAAATTTCCTGAAATTTCTTTATAGTTGCAATGAATGTGTTTTTTTTTGTAGAATTCTAATCTGGCACAAAATTAGCATATACCAAGATAGAAGCTGTAAAATACCTTAAAGTAAAAAAGGCCATACATAAGAGAGTCTAGAGCAGCTTTTCTACTAAAACTGTAAAGAAAATTGAGCTAGGTGTGATGTAAAAAAAGGAAAAATATAAATCCTTTGATCTACCAGGGTAATTTAGATTTTCAACACAAACTTATTTATTTTTTTACACATTTATGGAAGCATATATAATCAATAAGTGGTATGTTCGTTAGCCTCTTGGGTATATTTTCACCTATTTTGGAAAAAATTGTCCTAGTAATTTTGATTATTATATATCATTAACGATTATTGAACATAGAAAAATTGTCATAAAATAATAACACTCTCAAACTAATTGAATTTGGATTTATTATTACATTAAGATTATAACCTTATTTGGCTTTCAGCCAATAGAACTAATAATGGAACTAATATATTGCTAAATTATTAGACACTTATTACTAGAAGTTGGAAGGAAATATTTCTATGGACAAGGATATGGCATCTAAAGAAAACATAGATTGTCACTGTGAATTATGCAAAATGATCATAATTATCGCCGAAATTTTCACTGGCTGAAAATCTGTATGCCCTTTTCTAATATTTTTCTTACATACAGCGATGGCTATTGACTGTAGGGGCGTGGTGACGCTTCGGGTACAAGTCCTCTCCAAGTCACCTTAGAACATACTCTGCCTTTTAAATTACAATGTAGCTCAATCGCCTAGGGTATCAACACCCATCAGACAACCAACACTTTGATTAAACGATTGTTGTCTGAGAAGTTCTAACCATGCATGGTAATGAGTTGCGCCTATTTTGAGCCAAGGCATTCCTCTTACTCTAACTATTTATGTCCTGTATCTGACATAGCAGCAGTAGGAAGTATTTTTATCGTCTTTAGTTATGACGCAGTGTCAGACCGAGATTGGAACCTATCACCTTCCCGACGATGAGCGGATGCGCAACGAGTTGAGCCACAGCGTTGCTGTAAATTACAAACTAAATTTTGGTTTAAATTTTTCGTTAATAAATAAGTTATTAGCTACTCTTAGGATAAATTACAGAATATTTATTAAACCACTGACCAACATTTATAGAAGGCCAAATAAAGCAAACTATTTGATTTATTATCAAAATTTGCTTTTGATTTGAAACTATTTTTTAAAATTGCTATAAAAATGTGAAAATTGTATAAACGTGCTGTGTAACCTTATCCTTGAAACATAGGTATAGAGCTAGTTTATATAAAAAAATACACATTAACAACACAGTTACACACACAACACACACCCCCACACACATACACACACACGCACACACACACCCACGCACACACACCCGCGCATATTATATATGAAACTATAATTTATGGAAGTGTTGAAGTTTGAATTTTAAGTAGGGAAGAGAAAATATGGCTCTGCCTTGAATACTAATACCAGAATATCTTTACAACTTTTTTCTCAGCGAATATGGTTAGATCAGAGCTATTCAACCTGGAATAAATAGTTTATCCCATCCTGAGGTGCTTGTCTATACCATGATCTAGACTTGCACTAATTCCTAGCTAGAACAGCTAGAAATTATTTGATATTTTCTGATACTTTTAACAAAAAAATTAAATTATGCTAGGATTTGGTTAATTTGTGACCGACACACACACACATACTTTTTGGGGCCATTGTTTTAGAAGTTTTTGGCCTTACAAATAACGATATAACATATTTAAAACATTAATTTTATTTTAAAAATGCAAACTAGTGATAGAAAAGAAAATAAATATAAAAATAAAGCATTTCCAATTTACTTTAGTTTCAAATAAGAATTTATGAGTTATATAAGTTATAACTATTGTTTAAGAAAATCCGTACTTTACTTTTTTCAACAATATGAAAACTTTTCCAAGTAATATATCATAATTTAAAACAACTATAAGATAATTTAAAAACTTTAATGTGGTTATTAGCCAAAAGTTTAGCGAAGTACACATAATTTAACATCAGGTTTATGTAATTTACACCAGATTCCAAAACTTTATACATAATGTTCTTATTAAATGCAAACGTTTTACCTTTAAAATAATTTTTAACATTCTCTTTGTATTTTTGTCTGTCCTGTAAAATAATTTGCCATACCTTAATTCTGAAACAGGTATGTATCCAGTTCTTTCTTTATCAAATACTCTGTAAGCTTCTTGTACCTAAATTTTAATTATTATTATTTTAATAGTTTTAATTCTCTTGCAATTTTTAAAATTCAGATTAAATTTACCACCAAGGTCTCAATAATTTAACAATAACACACATTAGAACAATTTATATAGGTTTGAAGCATACTCTCTCAGTAACCGCTGATCCTTAAAGATTGTGCTTTTCAGAAAATATACCTACTTAGCCTGTAGTTGTTTTATAATTTTTTAAGGGTAGAGGACCACCCTCATCTTGAAAAAAAACTTTTCCTCATGTTTCAAAATTAATTTTTGCCTTTAAAAAAAATTTTAAGACCTGTTATTTACATGCTCTACGTTCAAAATAGCAACGAACAATGCTGTAAATTTATTTCCAGCAAATGTTGTACATTTATTTTTTTCATATACTTGTCCAAGAATTTCAATTAAGATTCTTGTAAATAAAAGTTGGCCAAAACTTTTATCTGTTTTTCTTACATGTTGAAAATGCAGATTGAAACATACAACTTTTCACAAAGATGACAGTTTTTTCTAATTTAGACAAAACTTCTACATCTTGTGTTTTCATGTCTTAAAGTTTTTTTTTAAAATAAATATTTTAATATTCATAACAAATTTTACATAAAACTTATTATAATATTTTTGTTATAGGTTCTGAAAGAAGCAGAAAGACAATGGGCTGTTAATTACAATAGTTCAAAAGTTTTATAGTAACGTTTTCTTATTCGTTGAGAAATATAGGGAATTTTGATTGGTTGGATCAGTAAGTTGCGTGTTCAAACGTTTCAATGATAGTTTTAATCTACTGAAAGGTAAATTTAATGCATCATCATTGGGGATATATATCAATTTATCAGTTATTGTCTTATCCCTTTAAATCCCTGTAAAGAAGTAAAAACATTTATTTGTTAATTTGTGTAGTCTTGACTTTTTAAAAACGTTTGATTTCTTTCATTGACACACTTTTTAAAAGTAAAGGTGAACAACTCCGATGGCAAATGTTCAAACTAAAACCCAAAAGAAACACGGATGACATCTTTCATCAAAGAAAAACTTCACAAATATGTCGCTAAAAATAGTTTTTATATTAAAGATCCAGATTAAAATTTAGACGGAAGTCGGAACAAATGTTCAATTTCGATTTTGTGAAATTGTTTTTGATAAAGCATTCTTTATATGGAGGTACTTAAATCCTTAATCATAACGATACCCATATCTAAAACCAATACAAGTTAATTAATTTAAGGTATTCACGCAGAAATGTAGGCCTATATTGCAATGGAAATACACTACACCACTGAAGAAAATTAATTATCCTATTCCTCACCTCATTCTCGATATCTGATTCTCTCATTTTCTTGACCATCATGACACAAAATTCTGGAAACTCAACACTACCACTTCCATCTACATCAACCTGAATTTTAACATGTTTAGTTATTTTTCCAACATTCCAAGATTTTTTCAACCGCCAATTGCCTGTTCGCATAGAGACATAACAACTGCATAAGAAAAAAATGTCTAGGTCTTAGATGCAATTTTTTTAAATGCCAATCTTTTAATGGCCATCCAACTATTATGGACATAGACAAGCCCTATAGAATTACTTGAAATAATTACACGTCTAGCCTCAAAAAATAGCCAAAATTCAAAATTAGATTAAGACAAAACCAACGTTTTGCAGACTATAATGAAAATATACATGTGAAATCTGGTTTTTTTTTAATAGTAAAAATTAAATAACTTGTATTTTACCTCGTTTATCATATCTTGCACTTCAGCATCTGTTGGATTTTGACCAAGAGACCGCATCACAGTTGAGAGTTCCTTAATACAACAGAGATAATGTATTAGAGTTCACATTAGAAATCCTAGTTCAGAGTTACTTTAAATAATAGAGATTATATGTTAGAGAATTACTATCTTGATATGTAAAATGATGAACAAGAGACCTTATCACAGTTTAGAGTTCCTAAATACAATTAAGATAATATATTAGAGTTCCTAATAGACATAATAATTAAGTGTTATTGTCATGACATGTAAAATAATAACCAAGAGACCGCATCACAATTGAGAGTTCCTAAAAAAAACAGAGGTATGATAAATTAGAGTTTATATTTTAGAGTTATTGTCATGACAAGTAAAATAATGTCCAAGAGACCGTATCACAGTTGACTTTGAGAGTTCCTAAATACAACAGAGATAATGCATTAGAGGTTCAAATAGTGATCATATTTACTGGCATGACATGTAAAAAAATGACTGAAAGTTTTTAAACAATAGAGATAATACATTAGAGATCCTGCTGCTTCTTAAGAAATGTTACCTTTGTTGTAATAGTACCATCATGGTTCTTGTCAAACACTGTGAAAGCCTCTTTAAAGGTCTCGAGCTCAGCCTATAGGAATTTTTTCAGAAAATCATATTTTGAATATTATTGGCTCCGAATTTTTTGATAACACTGGGTAAGTTTGCATAAAAATTTGCTTCTCATAAGTTTTTTTAAAATATAATCTGTATTATTATCTTTTTTTTTGCTTTAAATAGTTAATCATATATGAAAGCAGCAAGTTTTGATATGGTATGCATAAAGCTATTCATTCGATAATATAATATTAGCTTTAACACCATGAATGAACTTTTATTTTTTCATTATTTTGTGTTGGCGTCTCAATTTCTCTTGATTCAAATTTATCTAACCCTAAGCTATCACTTTCAACAATTCCCATATAGTTTTAGTTTCCTAATAACAACCACCCTCGCAGTTAGGGATCTTTGTTTCTCAAGATATTTCTATTTGTAAAGAATGAAACATAAAAGATGCAAGCTCTAAATTGCTTAAAGGCCCTTAAAAGAAATTCTTCAAATTTCTTTCTTTAAATTCCACATAAAAAGAAAAAGAACAATGAATCTTTTTTAAGGAAAAGTCTAAAAAATATTCAAAATAACATCTAAAAGACAACAAACTCCTTGATAAGAAGAACTTGCTCCTTATGTTCTAATATTTCTTCATTTATAAAATTAGAGGTTTATAAAAACTACATAGGATATCATCCTACTTTCTGGTGTTACAAATGTGTTCTATTCTGTTAAAATATAGTGGCGGGGAAATTGAGACAATATTTCACACAGCACATCTTATACAAAATAAACACAAATTATTTCAAAAGTAGATTCGTTTTGTATTAATATGATTAAATATAAAGGCATAAAGAAAAGAATTATTAAGTTGAATCAAAGTTGACCAATATTTTGATATTTTAATTCATTATCTAATTGTAGTAGGTTAATTACATTTTTAATATTGAATCTTTTCTTTAGATTTCTTTATAAATTCTTGTATTAATGAAATATAATTTTTATTAGCAATAACAACCATTTTAGTATATTACTTCTTAGCAATTTAGACCTGGTACAATTACTACAGTATTAAAAGCTTTGTCAATTTTTTATTGTAATTGTTTTTTTTTATTGTGTTGGCATCGAAATCCGTTACAATTTCGCAGTTTTTTCAAATTGCTTCTTTGTTAGGTGTACATTTATAAGAATTTGTTCCTAAAAACCATTCATCAATTTATATTTGTAAATTTTTTCATTTTATAGTAAGTATACTTCTTAAACCCTATAATATTAAAGATTTAGTTCATGGAAAACGTTTAGGTTATTAATGCGCAGACATATTAAATCCCATCTTATACCAATCCAATACAAAAATAATTCTTTATATATTTCCTTTTTTTTCATTTTTTAGCAGCAAAGTTACTTTATATTTCTCATTTATTAGTTTGTGGCTCGCTCGCATTCCTACACTATCATCTAAATTCAGCGCAATTTTTATTTACTCCATTCTATTTTACGTTTATGACTAGTAGCTATGACTCAAGAGGCGTTTAGAACAACTTGAGGGAAGGGGGCTGGGGGAAACTCGACCATCTAATTTTCATTTATGTGAGATTTCTCTTGGAAGGATGGAGGTTCCTTCCTTTATAATAGTTATAAACCTTACTAGTTACTATAAGAAGCTTTAATGTAATAGTTCGGCGATTAGCGAGATTTTGCTCTACACATATTCAGAGACAGACACCCTGTTACTACTAACTATAAAAGAAATACCAGTATGTATTGCTGATCTATTTTAAAAGCTTCAGCAATATTGGAAAATATCTTTATAAAAAAATTTTCTTGTTTTATTTTTATTTTCATGGTAGGTAAGTCAGTGTACAAATAAACCTTATTATTTGGGTGGAATGGAAAAATATTTTTCTAGTTACTTTTATCCGCTGAAAAGAGTTATATTACACACAAATATCTTGTTATTTCTTAGTGGTGAAAAAAAAATATTTTTCATCTAATTATGGCATAAAAATATGTTATTTCTTATTTTTCTTAGGAAAGGAAAAATTCTTGTTTGTGCGTACTTTATTAATTATTTTACTTTTTTACTTTTTTTGCAGGCACAAAAATGTCCATCAAGATTTTTCAGAAAATTTTGTTGGGAATTAAAACCTTATATAAAAGTAACAAGATGACTGTCTGTGTTTATGTTGCTTAGTAAAGTATCTCGTTAACCACTGAACCAATATAGTTTTCTTTTACGGTTAAACTGATCATTGGTCCATGAAAAATGGATAACTATTTTTGTGGAGGGATCCAACCTCTCCCAGTATTCTATACAGTGTTCTTTCCTCCCACTCCCAGCCCCCCCCCACAAAAAAAAAAATTATTTGTCCTTTACAAATTTTTACATTGTGAACCAGTACATCTTCCTGCTTTTTATTTTTCTTATTTATCTTAAAAAACTATTTCTATCTTCTTTGTGGAGGCATAAAATGTAAAACAAAATTTAAAACAAAACATTTATCTTTGAAATAATTTTCATCCTTAATTTTATGAAACTATGGTTTTCTATTTCAATTACCAATTAATGGAAAGAGTAAACTATGAGAAAAAGACTGATTCATTACTTTATCAGTGACGTCATGAGATGATATGTGATGTGTGTATGTGTGTGTGTGTTAGTAGCAAAAAGCTACTCTAGAATTAGTGTATATCTGTTCTTCTATCTATAAGTAATCCCTTCTGAAGGCTGAAGGTATTTTAGAAAACTCAATTTAAATATCTTGTTCTCTTATATCAATATTCAATACACCAAAAACAATTCTAGTCCCTATGTAAGGATCTACCTCTGAATAGCTATAACTCTGCTGGTCTAACATAAATTAAAATAAGCATGATAAAGCTTTTTTATATCCAATATAAGGGAAACGCCTACTTATCTTTTTCCCCTCTATCTGTTCTTTGCAATCTCCTAATTCCCTAATTCATATGGAATTACTCATATATGCACATACACAGTGATATCAACTAATTCCCTCTTATTTCCTTCCATTTACTGTAATACATAGATAAACTGTCCTCAACTTTAATACCTTGCTTTTAACATATTTTAAATTCCAAAAAAACTTACTATACATTGATTACTGTTCGTTTGTTGGTACGCTACCGACACACCAGATTGTCCTTGTTATATCTGTAACTCATTATCGCTGAGTGAGCTCAAGTTTGTGAAGAAACCAATCCTTCCTACCAAACTTTGTTTAATTAAATTCAAAATGAAAATATCTTCTCGCCCACGTCAATTAACCAACTCTCTTTCTCCCTCTCTCCTCTTAAAAAGTATCCATCTATCTGTTTATTTAAATCTGAATTTCTTGATCTTAAATTTTTTTATTGTTGAGGGAATAGCTTCTGTATTATAAACAATATATAATAATAATTCGAATATTTGTAAATCTATAAAATGGTTTTTGTCGACTATATTGTACTTTATAAAGTCATGGTTATTTATGTCGATATTATGCAGCTAGAAAATAAGCAAGATTATTAAAACAATAAAAGCACCGAAATCCTAATTTGAACATAATGACTCTTGTCTTAGAGCTAATCTATGTGAAAGATGCAAAATATATTAAAGATTCTTGTTCCTTAATCCTGAGAGGAAAATCTAATTTCTAATCTGTTGAAATTAATTCATATATTTTACAATTAATATTTCAATTAGAAACTAAATTAACTATGAAAAAAAAATATGTTTACATAATATATAGACATAATTTCATATTTTTTTTATCTATCTTTTTCTATCTTTAAAAAAAACCTATCTAACTATAAAGCATCAAGCCTTACAAGACCTACATCAATAAAAGCGATTCTCGATAAAACATACTTTTGGACAAGCGATTAATAATAATTTTAGAGGTGACATTAATTTTTAAAATAAATGAACATTTAATATTATTTTAAAATCTGAACATTATTTAGTTTATCCGTTACAACCGAACAGACCTACACAAAAGATAAAAAAAGCATTGCTCATAAAAAAAAGATTCAATTTAAATCAGTTTGATAAACATTATGCTTAGTTCCAAGTGTATTTAAAATTGAATTGTTTTATTGATTTAAAAGAAATGTTGAATTTGTGTTTCCTAACTAAAGCTGTTAAGATAACAAAGTATTTTAAAAGTTCTCAGATTAGGATGGGAGAAAAACAAGGATGACAACATCCATAAGTAGCGAAGCTCAAAATTATGAATGGATGTCGGGAAAAGTTAATATAAAGCAGTGTCATACAATAAACATTAATCTTAATAAAAAAGGGAAATAAGAAACTTTAAAAATCACGCAACCTTACAAATCATGAAAATTTAAAAATCTAGGAATCGATCTAGCACCACAGTTTATAGACAAATCTTAATGAAACTTGATAAAAATATGTAGAATATGAGCATATTCAATCCCTGATAATTTAAGCCGCCAATCCTGAATAGGAATCGAAAAAACCATAGAAAACCTAAAAATCTAGGAATCGATCTAGCACCCCAATTA
>LS050793.1:0-10252 GCA_900241095.1 Acartia tonsa | reverse complement strand
ATTATAATAGAGGATATCGATTTCTAACTTTTAAATAAATAATCCTTGATTACCAGGAAACACTATACCCAGCACAGTGGCACGTCTCAACTCCTCAACAGGCACTAGAATATCCACAGCCAGGCATCAAAACTCGTCAAACCCCACAGGAAGGTCAAGAAAAAATTCTCTAAAAACTGACAGAACTGATAGCAGGGACCTATTGCGTAGTGATTTAAATTCATCTAATAATATTAATAATAACAATAATACAAGTTCAAATAATGATGTAAGTGACAATGTTTAGAACTAAAGTGATATAATGAGCGCCAAAGTGTAAAAAAAAGACAAAAAAAATGGCATTACCAAAGGATTGTTATATATATATAAAAAATTGTTTTAGCCCGAAAATTTAGAAACCCTATTTAATAATGAATGCAAGAAATAGCTTATCCTTTTAGCAATTTTTTAACACAGCTTAGCTATGTCAAATTTAATAGTACAACTATTAGTTTTTTTAAAGTAAGTATCATATAGGTAAAGCTTTACCAAAAATAACTTCTTCAAAAGAATTAATGATTTTGTTGTTAAAGTATCTACAAAAAAGTAACCTTTCAAATTTATCAAGTATGAAATAGTTTTACTCTCTGAAAAGACATTTTTATCATGATTATTGCCCCTTCTAAACTTATTTAAATTCAATAATTGCTTTACGAAAAAGATTTTTAAAGGGTTTGTAGCCAATATCCCAAAATAAAGAAGATGTTCTCTATACATTTCCACACCATTGATTTTGCTTATTATATAGTTTTAAAATGGTAAAATTTGGTAGATAAACAGGTTTTTAATTTACTTTTTAAGCTACTTTTAGCAATAAGGACTGAACAAACTTATAAAGGCAATCTAAATGAGCCATACCGTATAATTTACTTCAAATATAAATATTAGTGAACATTTCACTAAATCAAAAATTATACATAAAATACGAAAAAAACTTAAACCTTCAACCATAAAAAACAACGAAATAAATATTAGTATACTTACACAAAGCGCAAAAGTAGGTCCAAATTAATAATTGTAGTATAGCATTTACCAAATTGTTTTGAGTAGTGAAAAATAAAATTGCTCAGTTTTGTATCTAAAAATAAAATTAAATGTTATTTTCTGTCGAAATATTTTTTCATAATTTTCAATTTTTAGTTTTAGTAAAAAAATGTACTTTTGCTTAGAATACTGTAATAGTTATTTATCGCAGCGTATTATAGACAGCTTTCTGCGGATTCTATATTTTAAAATTATAAGATTATAAACCAGTTTTTTTAGCCCTTAGGGGCCTAAGGCCCTGGCTAATAAAACAGGTATTGATTTTATGATTTTTATTTTATAAATATTAGTGAAAATTGTTTGTTATACGATGCTATACGTGATTTTTCAGTATGGCTAAGAACCGGTTCTAAACCAGCGAATATTAACCTGTTTGGAAACCATACTGGAAAAAAAGTCCAAAATTTTTATTGTAAACTTTCATTTGTACATAATTTCCTCCTTGTCATTTTCATTAGTAATTTAATTTTATAGTGGATAAAATTTAGAAAATGTCAGTTTCATAATTATCTATGAAAACTAATTTGCATAACTATTATGAGCTAATCCTTATGTAAAACTCGTATTGGGCTAATTTAATATTTCTTCTTAAATATTTTAAATATCAAAAGATTTGATGACATTTATCAAATTATAAAATGCATAAATACTTAATATCGCATACGTTTGAATAATTAATCAAGCAAATTTTATTCTATCTGGAAACTTCAAATAAGACAAATAATGTTAAAAATATAAAAATTTACATCCCAATTAGGTAAAATAATATAAATATATATTATTTTTACGATGTCATTTGTAAAATCATAATAATAGAAATAAGGTAAAGAAAATCTATAACTTTTTTTAAAATGACACTGTAAATATATCTAGGATCTTATATATAAAAACTATTTCTGTTGTGATAATTCATCTTTTTCTGTCTTTTATTTGAATAATCAAATAAATCTTAAAACAATTATATTTGTTGTGTGAATTCCCTCGCAAGGGCGAGGCTATTGCTTCTAACATTGTAACGTCAGTAGGTTCCAAAACAATGGAAAACTAAGCGGAGTATGTTTACACATGGGGCAATAGAAGGTATCTGAAAGGATAAGACAATGGCCAATGAATTGATGTACATCCCCAATGATGACACACAAAATTTCTATATCTGTAGATTATAATTAGTGGTTGAAACGTTTGGATACTCAATTAATTAAACCAACCAATCAAAATTCAGTCGCAAAAGTGTTAAGCCAATGAATAAGAAAACATTATAATAAAACATTTGAGACCAGCTCATTGTCCTTACCATCTCTGGGTAAAAGGTAAAGTAAACAACCAACTTTTTGATTTCACGACCTATAAAATTTAGAATTTTTTGTTATTGCTACTGAATTGCTATTGCTATTGCTATGAATGTTTTATATTTTTACTGAATAAAAAAAATATACATTTTAAAATATACTTTAATATTTTAATATACAAAACTATTTTACAATTTATTTGAAAGAATAAAAATCACATGATTAAAAATAATAATGTCGGATTAAATATGTTTCACTTTCTAGCTCTAGTGACAATTTACAAGTTCAAATAAATGTTTTATAATTCACTAGCAAGTTGAGCATTATGGATAAGTTTTGAGATTCACAAGTAGTCAGGGTTTGGACAATGAAAGATAAACAATGTTTTTTTTTGTGAAGTTTTGCATTAATGAGCTTGAAATTAATGTCGTCGTTCTCTCACTGCATTTAGTTAACAAAAAATGCAACAACTTTATCAAGAAGATAAGCTTGCATTTCAAGCGTTGATTTGAGAATATCAACCAACTTATTGTTTTGATTCACTACTTCTTGATAACTTTCTTCATTAGCATCACCATCGGTAGCTTCTGTTGTAGTAATTACTTCATTGTCATCAATAAATTGAATCAAGTCTTCTGTGGTAGATTTTTCAGTTGTTGTTTGTGAAATATCTGTTTCTGATTTATGATAAACAACTTCAACTCTGTTTGATTCAGCAACACCTTCATTCTCAATAATATCATAGTACAAAATATCCCTTGTATTTTCATCTGATAGTAAAAATGGTTTTCTATCATCATCAAATTTATACTGAGGAACACGAGGGGGGGAAGGAGTAGTCTCAATCAAAGCTTTGATAACCTCATCTATTTGAGGCTTGTCTGTGACAATAAAGCTTGTTTGAACAATATATTTATCTTTGCTCAAGCCTGAACTGTCCCATTTTGAATCATCCAGAATATTTGGAGCTTTAGTAGGCTGAGCATTAACTTTGTTGTTATATTCTTGAACATCATTATAATAGGAAGCATCGCTTTGATAATTTGATCTTTTAGGCTGTTTAAGTTTTGACTTGCTTGCTAGCCATTCAAGCCAATTTCCTTTCAGTATTGGGTCAAGAGGTGAAATATTATCTTCGTTCCATGAAAAATCTTCCAAATTATTTATATTATCATTTGTCTCTTGGAAATCCGGGAAATTTGAAGAAAAAGAATCTGCGAAATCATTTGTTGAAGTTGTAGGTTTGGCTGAAAATTGGGGAAGAGCATAAGATTCCCATAAACGGAATATAGAGCTGTTGTTGTTGCTATTGGAAGAATGTTGTTGTGTGAAACTATTGAAATTATCACCATTGCCCGAGGCAGCTGCAGTTTTCTCACCCTCATCACCTGTCAATTGGTTGATCAATGTCATCAGAGTTGATGTGGGGTAAGGAGGAGGGGTAGGGGAGGTTTGGACATTGTTTGAAGGATAATAATCATTCACTTGTTGGTCTTCAAACTGCAATTGTTCAACAAGAGCACTTATTTCTTGGGGCGTTTCAGTAGTGGTGTCAAAATCATAATTGTCAAACGAAAATGTGGTTGTTTTATCTGGCACTTGTTCAGTTGTTGTTTGCATTGTTGTTGTTGTAGTTCTGGTAGTTGTTGTTGTTTTTACAGTAGTTGTCACGGAGTCTTTTAATCTTTTAATAAAAACTGGAACTCTTGGCTGTATAATCTCTTCTTTTACATCTGGTGTGTTAGTTGTTGTTTGAAGTGTTTCATAGTCTTGTTTTGTTTTTGTAGCTATATTTGAAACTGTAAAAGAGGTTCCTACTTGAACGGGTGGATAGCCTAAAAATCCATTTCGCCTTGCCAATTCTTTTTCATGATTTTCAGTTAAAATTTCATCTAGTAGATTTTTGTTGATTTCAAATTTTTCTTCCTCCCCGGGTAGACCAAAGTTGTTGAAATATGAAAATACTGGCTTCGCGGTTGTGGTTGTTGTTGTGGAGATTTTTGGCAGGTTTTGTGTGATATCCAGCTGATTTTTATAATTATTCAGCTGGTTGGTTGTAACTTTGATTCTGTTGAATATATCTTCAAGTGCTTCCATTTCTTTGTATTGGCCCCAGTTGGAATCTACATTTAATATTCTATGATTTTCATTTCAAATACAGAATATGTTCTTTAAAGAAAAAAAGAAAAAAGTATACCATAATTATTTGTAGACATTTAAATAATTTACTTTCTGATTGTTAATAAATCACACGTTAGGACATTTTAAAACATTTGGATAGAAATCCTTAAAATCCGCAATGAATAGGAAAGTAAAACTTGGTAGAATTTTATATAAAAAAAGTGTCGCTACATTTGGAAGCAAGTATACTTTTTGTACTTCATTAAAACATATTTTTAAAGCTTATGTAATGATTACAGATTAATCATCTTTAATTTTCTTTACCACACATTAACTGTTAGTTATGCTAAGTCACAGAAAGACAATTTTTTACAGATTTTCCCTCTTTAAAACCATTATTTAAAAAATTCTTTATCTGTTAATGAATTACTAATCCTTATGAATTTAAGTAACATGATGTTTGTGTGTGCAGCTTAAGATCTCACTAATTTCTGAACTTATATGGTTCTCCTTAACAGTAAAGCTTCTCATAGGTCCAGGGAAGGTTTATAACTATTTAGGGGAAGGATAACACCACCCACACAAAAAAAATCGTCCCTACAAAAAAATGCTCCACCCCCCCCCCTAACATTTTTTTTAATACATAAGACAAGGATGGAATTAGAAGAAATTTTTTTTCTCAGAAGTATTAAAAATGAAAATCATAGATTTTGCCTTTGATTGCAGGATTCTTCTTTTTCTTATCAATATCTGAATTGTTATCGACAACTTTAAGTGTAGCAAACACATTTTTATTTGATACTTCATTTTTATCATGTCTATCATTTGTGACAACTTTATTATCCAAATGATTTGATGTACTGTGAATAACTCTGGTTGGAAAGTAGGTTGGAAAATCACTTTCTACTTCATTAACATTATAATCTGTTTTGTCATTAGCATAGTCATCATTACCAGTGGTAGTTATGCTTTTTAATTTATCATAATTACTGAGTTTTGTTACTGGTTGATTGTTTCTCTGGCTTGGTACTGATGTTGTGGATTTATCATATGTTTTAATATCATAACTTTCATCGTCGAAATTGTTGTAGTAATATTGTCGTCGGTTTTTGTTTTCCTAAAAATGAAAATAAAAATTAAATTTAAAAAAGCACGTTTCCCTTTGCATATTGTGTAAAATATTTTAAATTCTGCTAAAGCTAATATTTACTTCATTTACCGATGTATTTAGCAAACTTTGTCTTTAGTAGACTCCATATGATTAGATTTCGAAGATTCCTTTTTACTTTTAAAACTTATATATAACGTGGCTATATATTTCTTTAACAAGGACGTCAATTTTTTTACTAAATATTTCTTTAAGGAAATTAAAATTTACCTGATACTGTTCATTGAAATTGATGTCTCCAAATGGATAATATGAAGGGTAGTACGATGTTGTTTCTTGTTTTATGAACGCGCTACGCTCTGTCGGAACAAACTTGTTCCTGTTAAAAACTCCGCTGCTTGTTGGAGCACTATATTCCGGTCTTGGCACTATCACAGAACCGGTTTTCTGTCGAAGAAAAGAGTTTGTCGGCCGGCCGTAAGCACCAGCTTTCGGCCGTAGGTAGGAACTTGTTGTTCTTGTGTATGGACCGGTTTTTGAGCGCAGAAATGAGCTGGTTGGTCGTACGTCATCCAAATGTATTGATTCGCCATCCCTAATATTCAAAACATCTTTAATTTAGAAACTAAAAACGTACGGACTGACATTTCCCAGTAATGAAGTAGCTTCGTCTTTTGGATATTTCCCTAAAGGATGAGAATCTACTGAATAATTCTGGATATAATGGAAATGTGATTTACTATATATAAGACTAGTTTCGTCACCCTAGCATCTAGGGGAGAGCTAGGGAGGTCAATACAATAGCCTAAATCCACCTTAATACATTTATAAAGCCTCCCTGAAAAGTAAAACCCATACGGAACAGTAATTTTCAAGATATTAAGCTTCGGATAAAAACTGATTTACTTTTTATAATAGAAAAATTGTGTTCTAAATATTCGCTCTTATTGGGTTTTATTATTCTTGTAACATAAGTTCAAACTATAGGTTAAATAGGTATAGCTATCCTAAAGACAGTTAAAAACTTGTATGTAGAAAATGGTTTTATGTAATTATATTTTAGCAACATAAACATTTCAAAATATGAATAGAAAATGAATAAAATAAGTATAAGTTTACATACAAAGCGAGATAACAAAATATTTTTAAGGGTTTAAATGATGTTATAAAAGTCTTTTTGATATATAATAAAAAAAAATTTCAATAGGGGTGCAAATTTTGAAGAGTGTAAATTTTGGACAAAGATAAGTGGTATTTCTTTGATTTCTGATATATTTATCTAATCCAGGAACATAAAATAAATCTAAATTACTCTAGATTTTGATTTCTAACCCCCCAAGCAATACTTTGATAAACTTTGTTGCAAAAACGTAGTTTCTTTAAAGTTTTGTATCCATTAAATAGGTAAACTTTTTCAAGTAAGAAGAGAGAAGCCAAATGGCAAAAACTCTGGCCAATGCATAGAAAAATGTAAATAGAAACATGTTCATCAATTAGATAAGAGAATATCTTATTATTATTTTCAAAATTATTTGACTTTGATTAAACTCAACTTGATGTCACATTTTCACTTTAGAAAACTATTATCCCTAGTTAACCAATTATTTATGTCAAAAGTGTAAAACAATCTTAATGGTATAACCAAAAATATATCTGTCTACCCAAGTTTGCTTTCCCCTCTTTAGGTAAGTTTCTATGGTTCAACAACTAATATCCATAAATAAATTATTTTAACATCGAATTAAATCATTTTCTGCCTTCATACAATTCTAAATATTTTTTCTATGATTTGGCTACAAAATCGTAGTACATGACTTTGACAATTTTATGATAATACGTCAAGCTTTTTCTACCTATATTTTTCCTTGCAGTAACAACAAATATATCAATCTTTATCATATTATAAACTACACAATTACAATTCTATTTCTTGTATAGACTATGGCTAAATTCTATTTTAAATTTTCTGTGGACCGACCACAAATATATCTGTCCGTGCCAATTTGCTTTTACAATAAATCTTGGTGGGCAACTTTCCCAACAACTTTTACGATTTGTAGGGAGCATCATAAATATCTTATTTTGATATTATGTTGAAATAAATAAGGTATAAAATACACATATTGAGGATTATAAGAAAACATTTAATAAAATTACTGATTAAGACATTTTTCAATCGATCCATTAAGTCATTTTATGTATGTGTACACAAAAAAGGACACAAGCATTATTTAAAGAGTAGTATCGCTACTATAAGGCACCCTAAAACGTAATTTTTCTCAACACATACGCAATATAAGTTGAAAAATGAATAAACCAAATGATAAATCAAATCGCAGAGCAATAATTGTGTCATTATTTGTGGTAAAATTAGCACTCTAGGTCTAGTAAATTAGACTCTTTATTATCATTACCTAACAATTTTAGGAAAAGCGAAGTTTTTCTACAATTAGGGTCGGTTTGTCCTACTGTGCGCTGGTAATGGATAGGAATGTCAGAATTGTCTTTACGGTATCAAAAAATGCATTTCGATACAATTTAGAAAGTAAAGCAATTCTTTAGATAATTATTACAGAATGGCCGTATGTCCATTTAAAAATAAAGATTTTTTTACTTCCCGAAAACAATTTCTAAGGCTCTTATTAACCATCTATTTATAATTAATTTCTAAAATTATGGTTCCTAGGACGATTAAGAATTGTCTGACTGTCTTGACGTGGAGCTTCTTTTTCATGGATGTTGTCATCCTTGTGTTTTACATGTGTGTGAGGTAATAAGAAATTATAATACTGGACTTTCACAATACAAAGAATAAAATATGACACAGTGAAATTATTATAATTTCAGGATCTTTAAGACTTACCACAACCAGGGGGGAGGGGGGAGATTTGAACCTATTCAACGCAACGACGAGCGGATGCAACGTTTATGCTATGAAAATAAATCTAGTACAGCATATGATTAAGTAAGCTTTACGATAAAACATCTAATTTACAATTCATTTCATTTTCCAAATATTTTAAAAAGTAAAATTAAATCATTAAATTGAATGCACGACTAGTTTAAAACTATTATTAATTTTATTTTGAATTTTGATTTGTACATATCAATTATATTTTTACTGGATTTAAGATTTAATTTATGGAATTCCTTATTTTACATTATGCAGCTTTAAACTGTGTATTATTTTGTCTTGATATTTGTATTTCAACAAACATTTGCTGAAAAGGAACAATGATCTTCTACAGAAAATATTACTATATTACTATACTGTAGTACAGTTTACTGTAGTTTAACACTTACATAAAGTTAGCTTTTATAGCTGCGCTGCCCATAGACACTACTTTCTTGGTTAACTAAAATACAAATAGTTTTGCTACCGTTTGAAAAATGCAATAATTTAAACAAACATTTTTTAGCCTATTTAATGTGTCGCAAATGGCGTGCCCCCACTTCCGCAAATATTTTCTCCAGAAAAAAACGCAAAATGCCCCCTTCGCTTTGCTTTTTCTGAATAGGCTATTCCTCTAATTTATTTGCTATTGTGACAAAATGTAATTAATTTACACGCCTTCTTTTCCGAAATTAATGAAACCAATGGAAAAATCATATTAATATTTTTGTCAGAAGGCTAATTTATCTTCCGTTGTCCTATTCCTATAAATCCCTGTTCAACACACATATCGAAACAACCAATTTTATATAAAAATATTATAAAGATAAAGGGACAGTTATCTTTTTTATTAATTTTTTGCATTCGTTGACAAAGAAATAAAGTTTTATTATAAATATTTTTTGAAATCCATGTCTATTTTTCAAGAAATTGGCTATACAATTCAAGTATCGATTCAAAACCGATTATATCCGGTGGATTAGAACCGGTTCTCAGCCAAACTGAAAAATTATGTATATCATAGTCTTATATCTGCGGAAGCTGTTTATAATACGATAAGTTTCTGACATATTTACATAACTTTTTATCCCATAAATAGGCCAAAAATAATAGTGTTGAAATATTTGAATTATGATAATAAATGTTTGTCTCCTCCTTATTCATAAATCATCACGGTTGGAAAAATTTGCCATTTTCTTTTTTGTAAAAAAGTGGCACAATACCTCCCCCATTACCACTGAATTCATCCTAGGTCTTTAGACCAAAGTACCCATTAAAATAGTCAATATCTGGTGTAAACCTTAGGGTTGTCAAAAAAAATTTGTGCGTTTCTCTCACCCTCTGGTAAAATCCTATGCCTTAAATCCTTCCCTTAAACAATTCATTTATAACAAAACCTTGTAGGCCTTACATGTAAAAAAAAGTTTTAATAGGGGCATCTGGCCATAGAAAAAAACTAATGAATTTCCATTATAAGTGTAACAAATTGCTTATGTAATTTTTACAATTAAAATAAGTTATAAATCTATTTTTAGACTATTGAAATGTTGGTTTTACAAAAAAAATCAATATGGGGTTGCATTACTTATGGGATGGAATAACGCTAATTTGATAATGACAAAGAAGCACAATAACCTAGAGGCGACCCCACAAGTAAAAATCTCAGTAAAATTTTGAATGATGTTTTAATTTTATCCCTTCACATTTTAGAGATATTTATGGCTGGAACGTGATATTATTAACGTTTATAGCAAATTC
>LS050789.1:7581-19173 GCA_900241095.1 Acartia tonsa | reverse complement strand
TGCTTTTGTCAACTAATATCTAAATTCTTATTTAATTGTTTATGCTTCGCTACTTATGGATGTTGTCATCCTTGTTTATTTTACTATTATTTGTAAATAACTTTGGGCAAGTAAAGCGTACTCTCTCTGTAATATTTATCTGAAAGTCCGTGCATTTATTTTGAATATGTTGATTTCAATTTACAGCTGTACGTACATGATACAATAATCTAATAATTTGGAGTAGTAATTCCTATGACTATGAGGCACAATATAATAAGGGATGCATTGTAAGCCCTTTCATATTATTAATTTATTTAAGTTATATTTTTAAATAATATTCCGATGCTTCCGTGTTACATGTGTTGTTGCTCCATATTTTTAAATGTCTTTTTGTTTGTTTGTTTGCTTTGTAAGGCAAAATTATTATGCATAAAATTCAAACTTATATTATATCTAAATTTGAAGAGGTTGGAGACAAAATACTTTTACTTTGTTTTATGGTGATTTGTTTGCATCAATTAAGCGCTTATCATCACAATTTTATTTATTGACAAGTTAAACAACAATTCAGTAAACAGGAGATGAGAGATAAGAAAGAGTTTTTGAGAATCGCTGCTTCTCTATATCACTATATGTATGTAACCGTATACTGGACGTAGGTGATAAGTTATAGAGAAACATTTATATAACGTCATCCTAAGCAAAAGAAGCATGTAGGTTCATCAATTTTCCTAATACAAATAAAAACCTTCCCAGTATGGCTTCGAAACCGAGTATTATCCGCAGGATTTGAACCGGTTCTCAGCCATATTGAAAAATCATGTATAGCATCGAATTACAGACAATTTTCCAGGAATATTAAAAAATATATCGTAAAATTTGTTTTAATCTTCAAAAATTTCATTTTAATATCCAAGGAACGATGTCTATAATACGATGCAATGTATAACTATAAAGCAATTCCCTCCATAAAAATGTTAAAAAACATAGTAAATAGTTTTTGCAATGTACAGGTTTTGCAATTTTTAATTTTACAGTTGAATTTTTCATTCTTGTTAGGTAATATTTGTTTTATCGCTAATTGCATTTTTAAAATCATAATTTGGTAATTTGATATATTTTAGTCTCAAATATTAACAAAATAAATTATGAAATCATTAAAAAGATAGCATTTCATGAAGGGAATTTAACAAGTATTTTAAAACTTTTGAAGTATCAAACGCTTTAGGGAATACAATTCATTAATGACCTATTCTGTGATTATTTAAGTTTTAATTTAATGAATATGATAAAAAGCATGAATTATAAGGAAACTAAGTAACTAGCATTATTATTTTTAGTAAAAAGACAATGTTTCCTGATTTTGTCAAATTAAGAAAGATTTCTAGAGTGCATATTTCAAAGAAGTATGTTTTATGGTATATAACTAATCCAAGATTTAAATATTAATACATCAAATAGTCGACATAACAATTATAAAAATATTAGTTTAGAACGTATGTTAAAAATAAAACAACAAGTATTTTATTTTCTATGGGGGAAAAAATTTATAAAACAGGAATGACAATATTTATGAAAACTTGGCTCATAAAACAGTCACGAATTTAATCAATTATACAGTTCTTTTAATATTTTGACACGTATGTCTGAACAAACAATCAACATGTTTAGTACAGACGTACATACATGTTTTTAAAAGAGTTGCTACGCTTTCGAGATAATAATTTATGGATAAAAGAATATTCATGCAAGGTTTGAAATTGTTAGGACAATTATAACAAACATCAATTTACAGAGCAATCTCTTAAATGGACGGATACACTATAAATATAAAACACTTTGCTTCTAAAAATATTACTTTAAGCAAATAATTGTACATATATTTTATTTACATAAAGATATTAATATTACTATTAATAAAGTGTACACAACACAGTTCTATTTATTTCTTGTTTTAAAATATTTACTAATAATATTACCAATATTCAAATTAGATTTTATGGCCTAATCAAGGACAAACAAAGGGAGGGGAGGGGGGGTGTATAAAGTAGTTTTTATTTACCCTCTTCCATCCCTCCCAAACTAATTTTGGGGTTCCCCAGATATCCAGATTCCCACCCACCCCAAAAAAGCGCTTGGACTTCCTTAAGCGTAATATAATGAAGATATTGAATAATTCTGCCTTTGTATCGGGTAAATATAGGGAAGAAGATACAAAGAAATAACAAAGAATATTACTATTATTTTATCAAACTAAAAATGGTTTGTTTTTTATTACAATTTGAAGAGCGGCCCATTTTTATCAAGTTTTTATTTTCATTTTAAACTCTTTTCAAGTTTTATTTCAAAAATCAACAATTTCAATTGATTAAAATTGTGGACATTTTCCCAGACGGAGAAAGGGGACAATGAGCTGTTTATTACACTTGTCCCCAAGGTTTAATAATAACGTTTTCTTATTCGTTGGCTTGTAATTTTAATGGATTTTGATTGGTTGGTTTATTAAGTCGATTGTTCAAACGTTTCAACTACTAATTGTAATCTACAGACGTGGTAACTATGTATTAACTTGGGGGATATATATCAATTTATCGGCCATTGTCTTATCCCTTTAGATGGTGTGTTATTACTTCTGCTAAACACATCTTCAAAACCGCAAATAATTACAACAGTACAAATTGCTTACTTTCAATTTGCTCCTTGCATATAAATATCCCGCAATAATTTATTTGCAATTGTGTCATTTGATAATATCAGACACGTACGTTACATATATGACAACATGCGCAAGTGATGCCACACCTAAATAATCCTATTTACCATTCTCATTTTATAATTATAACAATTCATTATATTGACGTAAGAATAGAAACAGAAACAACAAGAGTTTTGATATTCTTACAAATAAAATAATAATAGAAATTGGAATCACAAGCTGAAATATCTTAGAGGTAAACGTAATTGTTCTTTGATAATGGAACTGTGATCAATTTAGAAATCAACATTAAAACATTACAAAAGACCTGTCTTTTATACCTTAAAAAATGAATGTTTGTTTTGCCATGCTTTAATGAAATTGTTTTACTAGTTTTTTTTTGTGTGTGTTTGTAGGGACATCAAAAAGGGCATTAGAACGTCACATAAAAAGTTTTGGTAATAGTCCCTTTCGTAACATCGCCCCATAAGTGGCGATTCATCGTATCTTTAAAATGGCTTTTTATAGGTTATATTGGGTTAGGTGATTGCCCCACAGGGTTAGATATTTGGCCCCGCAGGGTTATAGTCCCCCGCAGGGGCTAGAAATAGGAGAAAAGCTACTGTGAAAAATACGAAGAATCGCCCAATAAGGTGCGATGTTACGAAAGGGACTATACCCAAAGTTTTTTATTTCTATTAATATAGATCAATAAATGATAATTACAATTAGGTTTTTTCGTAAATAATTGACTTATGCGGATTTTTCTGGATAGCATAATCATAGAAATACGTTGGGGAATAAGTTTTGTTCATGAAAGAAAGTCAAGAAGACAAATTGTATGAAAAATATTTGATATTTCAGGACTAAGTTTTAACAAACAAGAATCAACAATAATAATCAGCAAAATGTTAAAAATATTTATACATATGTGGATGGATAAAAAAATAATAATTGAGAAGTAGATACTATTTTTCTAGGGAAATTCAATGCCTCTATCATTGTAACATCTTATTTTCTCCCCGATGGTGTTTTGGATAAACAGACAGACTGACGAAAAAAGTTTACAATTTTTACAAGTAAAAGCTAGTTAAATGGCGTTAGAAATTATCTATTTATCAAATCTTTTCCTGTTAAATTATCTGTGTCATAGAGTTTAGCAAATTTCATTTATTAATCATATAAATTTGATAATTTAAAAGTACTTTATTGTCACTTAAGTACGTATTTTGATGTGGTTTTTTTACACCCAATCAGAGCCTTTAATTTTAGGAAAACTTTAATGTTTTAAATAAATAGGACGATATTATCATAAATAACAAACCTATTTATTGTTATTTTATTTCTAGAAAAACGTCATTGCTTGAATGAAATTCTTTTTGTAAAAGAAAATGTGTTCTTTTATGAATGTAAAATTATGAATATTATCCCAAGATATTTAATATAATGCACGAGAATTTTAGACAAGATCCTTTACCACGTTAGCCTTACCCTTCAAATTATTTCTAACCTCTAATGTGGACACATGTCAACCATAAAGCTTTGTGATGACATACATTTTTAATTGTCCATGTTGACTTTGTGACATTAAATGAAATAAAAGTGGTAATGGCTGACATATTGTCGACAAGACTTTATCGTTTCGTTTTAATATTGACATGAAAACAGCTAAAAACTTAGACAAAGGAAGCAAAGTAAATTGTAATATATGTGCTTGTGTGAGTGGGGGAGGGGGTTCTTTTCCACTTACGAGAAATAAAAATATTTCTATAATATAATATATGATATACCTAATGTTCTATGTAAATAGGTTTAATCTTTTTTAATAGATGGGTTATTTTTAGAATTTCATTTTCTATTTTAAATTCATGCTTATAATAAAGTAACAGGATCTGGGTCTGTATCGAAGGATCTCGCTAACCGCTGAAGCTATAGTGTTCTAATTTAAATTGAAGCATTTCATAGGTCTAGGTAAAGTTTATAACTATTTTGGGGGAGTGTAACACAACACTCCCAAGATAAATTACCCCTAGACAAAAAATACACCAAAAAAATATTTATCAAAGATATAAGGCCATAAGAGAATACTACATCTACCCCCTCTGCTATTTTTTTATATTTCTAATTTTGTAACAAACTCTGTTATTTATTACCGAAAAATATGTAAACAATTATGAAATATGGCTATTTTTAGTTTTACATACATGCATACTTATATAATATGCAGGGAATGAAAGGACAATGGCGTTTTTATAAAATTTGAAAAATCTTCTACTCGTCAAAAGGCAGTAGGTATTGTACACATATTAGAATAGGAAGAAATATTTTATCTTTTATGGTCTTATCCCTAAAAGTTTGATAATGTAGGTTAGTAGTGTTAATGTATACATTGTGCTTTGTATGTAGATTTTGTTTTAGCTTCAAATTAGACAAATTATTTAATAATAATGTCAAAACAAAGTTTATTTTCCTAAATAGTAATTGTTTTGCCCCTTGCCTCTAGTGTGAGCGATGAATGTCAGAAAAAGCCTAAAACCATTCCAAGACATGTATAAAGCTTCCATGAAATGTATGATTAATTCGTATAGCATTTTTCGAGATCTTTGGCTTCAGGCAAAAAAAATATACTACTTTTTTATATAGAATGATGACTTTAGTTCTTAAGTATTACAGTAAACTAATTTTGGTTCTTTTTCTTATTAATACCCTTTAATTTTCCTTATAATATTAAGGTTTTACGTTAATTTAAATTTATTTTTAGGTATGTTTATATAAAATGTGTGAATTACGCCATGTTTTATATTGTATTATTAACACCAAACAATAAATTAATACATATATGTAGAATAAAAGAACATTTATGCTTTTAAGTAGGGCAGCAAAAAGCTAACAAAATTTAGATTTTGAAGATGATATAAATAGAAAGATATAAAAATAGCCAATAGATTCAGTGTGAAAAAGTGCAACCACCTAAAACTTAAAAACTCAAATTGCAAGAGGGGTTTTAATTGTGCTTTGCTCACACCCCTTGCAAAAACCGTGCTCGTCATTAAGTACCAACATACCCCAATCATATGGAGGCTACACCAATAAAATTCTTGATTAGTACATCATATCTAAATGTATTATCTATCTATGAAGCAATTTATCCAATCTAAGCACTAAGTAATTGATAAAAACTTTTCTATCCAAGATTAAGTAGTTTCCCAGCTCAGATTAGAAGATATCTACATTACAAGGACGATTATGTTCCACACCAAAAATAAGAAAGAAAAGGAAGAACAGTAAACTGTAATACATCAGGGAGGGAGGGGACATTGCGCTATTTATTACACAGGTCCCCAAAGTTTTATAATAACATTTATTTGTTGGCTAAGTGTCCAAATGTTCCAGCCACTAATTGTAATCTTCAGAAGGGGTAATTTTGTGTATCATCATCAGGGATGAACATCAATTTATCGGCTATTGTCTTATCCATTTATATCCCTGATAATACATATTAAATAAAAAAAAGAAAATTGAAAAATTTTTAAAGTTTATATTAAATTTTCATTTTACAATATAAGTTTAAATAGTAAAGTATCATAGCAGAAAATAGAGACATAAGATTAAGCATATATGTTTAGCCATAATAACGGACAGACTTTATCAAAAGAGGAACTACGCTTTTAAAAATACAAAAATAACTAATACTTTCAAGTTTGTTTGTTTATTTAGTTAAAAAACAAAAACAAATTGACACTGAATTTCTTTGTTTTACAATGTTGTAAAGCAAAAGTTAAATTGAATTATTCATTGATAAAAATTGTGTAAAAGTTTTTTGCTCCGTTCGTTTGGCTCCAAGCTTCTTGGGATTTTAGGAGAGAGGTTGAATTAGCCTACATAATATAGCCTTAAACCTGCCAAGAAAGAAATTTAGGTCACTTCAGTTATCTTAAGTAACACAAAAACTTCCAATTACTTAATACATGTAGAATAAAAGAAACAGATTACATTTTTAATATTAATATATGTGAAAATTTAAATATATTCATATCAGGTTGTTTATAATTAAGCATTTTTCTGGCTTCTTCAAGACAATGTGATTTTTTTCATATATTTCGTGGATACAAATAAAGTCTTCTAATTATTTAATATAAAAATTAATAATATTTAACTCTAATTATACATTAACTTAGCATTAATTAAATTTTCAATATTTCAAATTATATTCAAATATTTCCTTCATTAAGGAGCACATTTAGGTATAAAATTTAATTTAATGATCTTTCATTATTTGTATAGCCTTAAAGACCTCAAAAACGGGGGACTTTGTCTGCTTTAGACACTTTAAAGAAGAATTGGCTTAATTTATTTATATTTTTGCAAGTTATGAACCTACAAAATTTTGAAATGAATGGATTTTTATTGTTTTCAGTTTATCTTGGATCCACCCACCTTTTTTTAACATTATAAAAGCATAGCTACTCTGTAACTAGGGTAAGTTAGTACTTCCTACAGTTGATCCTAGATTCATTATGATATCGTTAGGTAAATTCACATTATTTATTTTACGGACTTTAAAAGTTTAGAACACAGATTGTTTAAAATAATTAATGTCACAAAATATGGTTAATTTTTCAGTTATCATTGCCTTGTTTTCATTCCTAAGGCTTGTTACAGCTGCGCTACGTATGAACAATAAATCATAATTCCTTGTTTTTTTTTTACTATGACTGTTGTCATTATTTTATGCTTAACTGATCAACTAGCAAAAAATGTTTGTAGTAAGGATAATAGTTGGTGTATGTAGGAATATACATAAGATCATACATCATCTTAAATCTTTTTTGCCACCTAAAAAAATATGTTTTTTTTGTTGTAAAAAATTAGTGTAAGTAGGTACTTATTTTGCTGTAATTCTTGTAAATAGATTGTGCGTGGATTTACAGTAAAAAACAAGAAATAAAAATAATTAAAATATCTTTCTGCATATTTCAAATGTTCTAACATTAATAATCTAATTTTAGCCAGGTGCCCCACCCTTGTTAATAATATCCTAATATTTCAGGTGGTTTCAGCCAGGTGTCCCACCCTGCCATGATGCCAACGACTGGGCCACTCTCTCATCTAGACCAAGATCTTATTCCTTCAGATATTTACTCACAGGTCAGATACTATCCATTCCTCAGATATTAATAAATCATACAGCAAACAAAAAAGGTTCTTGATATTTCTCTGTGAAAATGTGTTTAAAAATAATTCAAATTAAGCATGTAGGTAGTTACGAGTATGTTTTGAATATTGAGAAAAAATCAGCAAAAATTTTAAAAATTAACTCTAGTTATTAGCTATAAAAATTTTATTGCACTACTTAATTTGGCCTCATTTTTTCCTTTGTGATTGGTGAATCATTTGTGACCAACATATTTCTTATATCATACTTTATTGCATAAACATTTCTGTTTCTACAATCAAGTTAAACTTTTATTACTTGTTGGAAATATTTTAAAAACTTATTTTTAAGACTTTAAAACCTTCTTAAGTGTAGATCCATCATACACTTACACTTTTTTCCGCATAATAGCTTTAAGCAAGTCCTTGGAAGGACAATCTGTAGATCTATCTGTCTAACTGTTGAAATGATCTTTATTAACACATTCATAGTTATTACAAAAGAAAACAACCATCTAATAGCTTGAAGTTATTATTATGCATCATATAGAGATTAGCATGTTTATGGGCCAGGGCAATTCCCTATAGACTCAGCTCTTTTTGTCATTGTCATTTAACGATTTGGCGGCAGAATGTACAACATTATTAAATTATTAATGCCTTTAGTTATAATTTTGCTTGTCAATATTTGAACTTTTTGCTCAAGTCAAAAAAGTAATTTTTCACCAAACTTTTTCAATAATACAAAGTTGTTGTATTAATAGAAACATCATAGCAAAAGTGCGTAAAATGAAATAGAAACCAATTTTGAAGTCTGTGGTACGCAAAAACTATTCTGTGCATTTTTTATTTTGCTTAATCATTGCTTTTATGTAATAGAATTGAATCATAGATTTATTAGTAGCTTGAATAATACAAAAAGGATTGCTAGGTATATGGTTAGTTTAGAATTTTCCTATCGGTTTTAAACCTCTTACAAAAAAAACAATTATACAAAATATTTTATCATTATCAAATTGTCCTTCAGTTCACTTGAAATATTTTTAGTTAAAGATGTTTTTGCATCGAATTTAGCTTTTTAAAATTTTCATATTAATTCAATATTTAAATAGGGAGTCTTAGTTAATGATGTTTATAATATTTAGAAGAAAGTACGACAATGCTAAAGTATGCAATATAACTTATTTTATAACAATTCTTTTTTTTCGCCCCTAGGGTTTGCCAAGCTTCGCTGTTGTGTACGATTTTGTTCTTTTTTTACCTTATGTATTTGTTGATATTTTATAAATTTTAAAAATGATATCATAACTTTAATCTTATCATTTGAACTTTTATTTTTTTGTTTGGCTTCACAGAGATTGTCACCATCTCATACTAAGGTTATTCAATATTTTTTTGCAGTTGTTTTGTCCCACACAATTGGGTGAGAGTTTTGTCTATTTATTTCAATGTTAAGTATGGAGTTTGGGTGTTAAAATTGGAACCCACTGTATCTCTTTGCGTAGTGTATCGAGGTTTAAGTAGCACTCATTGTATCTTGCTGCTTATTAGAATATGCATTATTTAGTACTATCACGAAGTGTGACGTTTAGAACTGCCCTAATTATGGAGTAGCTGCACTATAAAAAAATGTTTGAACATTTAAACATTTACGCAGCTTCTCTATATTATTCAAATATCTTATCGAATATTATTCAAATATATTTATGCTGTGTCGATTCCCATAACTATGAGGCATATTTGAGCATAGAAATGCATAAATATTCAGAATGCCCTTTTTTACTGTTTTTTTTTCCACTTTTATTTTATTCTTAAGATTTCTAGGTATGCGATTTTAAGTCTGCGCGCAAGATATGCAAATTAATGGACAATAATTTCCTTGTTTTTGCAAACTGACGACAAAATCAATCAAAATTCCAATATTGAAAATGTGAATAATATTTCAAATTGGGAGGCATATTGTTCTGTTATTTTCTAGAAATATTTTAGGGGAAGAATCTCTTATTTTGCTATTAAACCAACATCTAAGACTAAGTTTCCCCTTCTCACCCTCAGCTACACCCCTTAATCCTAATTTGAAAACTTTTTTTGAGTCGTTTAGCTCTAAAACGTAACAAACATATTTTTCAAACAGGGAGTTCTTTTTATCTAACTGGTAGAATAATAAGACATTTTTCTATATTTTAAGTTGTGCTAAAACTTGTAAAATTTGTGTTATCAAGAAAAATGAATGAATTCTCTCAACTTTTCATCTTATCCTCTCACTCAATTATCCTTACAAAACAGTAGAATAGAGAAAATTAAGTAATGTACAAAGATTAGACTTTGAATTATGAAACAAGAAGATATATTCAATTTGAAGAAAAATATTTTTTCCTCAATCAATGTTTAACATATTATTAATTTGGTTGATAGCAATTATTGAAAGTCAATTTATTTGTCTTTTGTTTACCATTTTACCAAATTTAAACACTTTCAAAAAAGTATTCACAAAATCATTTGGTGCATTATTTAAAAAAAAATTAAATTTTTTAATTACATTTATTATCAGTTTTGTTCTAACATTCTATTCTCTATTATTTCACAGAAAGCCAAAATTGCACAAAAATTTGCGATAACTGCTTAATGAAAAGTTTGTGCAAAAAACCAACTATCATCTGGGGGTAGATTTAGCACATGCCTCTAAAAAGAGAAGGACTAAGGGGAAAAGAGAAAGAAAGAAGATAGAGAATGAAAAAGGGAATTGTGTAAGTTGACTCAATTGCAATACGGCAAGAAACCGATCAACCGATCGATTTAAATTTAACTATTAAAAATAACCAGATTTTTTTTTACAACTAGAGTCAGCCGTGAAGTTTAAAATTAAATCTTTTATCCACAGAACGCTGAACTTATACATTAACTTTGAATAAATATAAATTCAAACTTAGGTCTGGCTTTTCATTAATCTTGAGAACAATGATGACAACATCAAAAACTGCGAAGCTCAAAAATTTGAATTAAACAGCTTTATAGACGAACGAACAATGTATTTGTGTAGATATGATAATTGGTCATAGGAATTTTCACAAGAAATTTTTAATTATAGCTAAGAAAATATTCTAGCACCGTTTTTTACAGACGGACGGACATTAACAGTATAGAGTATCTTTACTACTACTAAAAAGAATAAACTAGAATTAATTTATGTAGAAGAAGGAAAATAAATCCTTGTAAGTTCTCTTCATAACAAGGACAATTATATCCATAAGAAGCGCAGCAAAAGTAAGCTAACAAATTTCGGTTAACATTTCTCGCAATATAAGATTCAAGAGCGGCTACGGGGTTTAGTTTAAAATAAAAGTAAACATAATTTTTTGGCGGATATTTTTTCTATTGGGAAGGTGGAGATAGCCTCCATTAAAATAGTAATACAATTTTACTGGATCTATAAGAAGCTTCCCTGTAAAGGAGTATCATATCGGTCCAGTGGTTAGCGATATCCTTTGGTACAAATACATTGACAAAAATCGCGCTACTTTTATGTAAGGATAGGTGAACCCAAATTATGATTCTACCTAATATGCATATACTAGAGTTGGGCTCGATATAAATATCTCGCTATTGGTTAGGTTTATTCAATGTTTTATTTACTTTCTTTTGGTTATCTGAATTCTGACTATTAACCCTATTCTTCCATTATCATCTCCCTGACGATTTCTTTCTTTAAACTATTTTAGGATCTTAATATTTTTTATTTCAAATTATCGTCCTGAAAGGGT
>LS050788.1:0-11429 GCA_900241095.1 Acartia tonsa | reverse complement strand
GAATCCGGTGGATAGGAACCGGTTCTCATCCATACGAAAAAACTATGTCTAGCAGCGTATTATATCCAGCTTTCTACGAATATAAAAATATACAATCATAAGATTAAAACCATTTTTTTAGACAGTGCCTTCGGCACCTCGGGGCTAAAAAAACTGGTTTTAATCTTATATTTGTACATTCTATATCCGCGGATAGCTGTTTATAATACGATGCGAGAAATAAGTATTCTTGTATTGCAATTAAACCATAGGCCATTTTTAAAAAATGTATTACTTTAAAGTTAAAGCTAGTATTAACTATAGAAAATGTGTAGTTTTATTTTAGGTATTTGTCCTTTTTAATCCCTCCTTTTCTGTCCAAACACCCATCAGACAAAGAACTCTTTGAACTATCTTTGTCTGGAAGTCCTTACTGCATGGCAGTGCGTTGTGCCTGTTTTGGCCCAAGGCATTCCCCCCACTCTAGATATTGATGTCGTGCGCCTGACATAGCAGCAGGATACTATCACAATGACTTATTTGGGACCCCTGCTATACTCGCCGATTGTGAGGTAACAAATAGTAGCACCCATGAGACAGAGTGTCCAGTCCAGTCATAAGAACTTGAACGTGGAGCTTGAGCTGGCCCTGGTTGCTTATGCTTATGCTTGTGTATTGTCCTACTCTTATGTACAGTTAGAATTTCATGGTCGTGCAATTAAAGGGTTGGTTGTCGAAAAGGCGTGTGGCACAGCAATTAAGCAAGATTTTGTTGAGAGATGCACAAGAGATTTCGTAGTTCATCCCGTCCGCATAGGCTATCTTCAGGCTATTACTGTACTATTTATGTCCTAACACAAAGAAACACTGACTACTACACTAAAACTTTAAATACTGTAGGTACTACTTATTAAATTAATTGTCCTTGTTAAACTTTTCCCAGAAAAATAATTTTATCACAACTTATATTTATTTAGAAACATACATACAATGATTATTTAAAAATACTTAAATCAAACTTGTTATTTATAATATATACTTTTTAAAATCACAGAGTTACAACATATTAAAACAAAGGTAAAAGAAGGGGAGGAGGGAGACAGATTATATGTAGCCATCTCGTAAGTATCTAATACATTTAAAATCAACCTGAAATGTGAAAATTTATATTTGACCTCTTTCAAAAAAAGCTTAAGGAAAGCTAAAACTGTAATACATACCTACTAATGTAGTCCAAAAATATAAAAACATATTAAGATCTTAATTACGTTTCATAAATTTTTTTACAATGTTATAAATGTTTTAAGATATATTAGATACATTCTGTATAAATCCTGCCTCCTGTTTTAAAATTTTCTATTTTGTCAATTTGACTTTAATATAGCAGTTGATTTCTTTTTTTTTTAAGTAGACTATTTTAAATCAGGGATCTAAAGGAATAAGACAATAGCCGACAAATTGATGTATATACCGAAGTTAATACACTAAATTAAACTCCTTCTGTAATTAGCGGTTGAAACGTTTGGACAATCAACTTAGTAATCAAAATCAATTAAAAGTTCGCAAAGTTGTTACGCCAACGAATAAGAAACTTTATTATAAAACTTTGAGGACTAGTGTAATAAACAGCCCATTGTCCCGTGTGTCTTTGATTTAAAAAAGATTTATTACCATAGATTGTCAATCTTAAACAATATCCGTCTAGCTTAAAAAATAAATTCTATTAGCAGATAGATATTTTTCTTTATATTTTGTCCCACATGATTCAATCCAATTTAAACACTTTCTAAACAATAATATGATTGGATTGTTCCTAAACTGTTGTGCTTTTGTCCAATTAAATGATTGATCATTTATAGTCTTTCTACAAATATTATATTGTATTTAATTTAAAGAAAGGTTATCTATCTTTGCTAAGGTATTTGACAAAATTACTAATTTTACATTAAAAAGAAAATATCACTTCTTTTTACAATTACTTTTAAAGTATCATCACATGATTATTAAGTTAAAATAAAGAAAAATATGGGAAATAAAACTAAAGAAAAAAAGCTTTTTAAAAGAGGAATTGGTTTTAGGCATACTTAATATTTATATGAATAAGATAACTACAAATATATATTTATTAAATTGATTTACTTTCAAAATTATAACTGTCAATAATTTAAAAATAAATATATTTTTATATCGAGCAAATAAATTTTAATTTTAGGAAAATGGTGTGAATATTATGTTTCATAGCTATTTACCTTATTGTATTATAGACAGCTTTCCGCAGAAAGTAAAAAAAATATCATTAACTCCAGATGTACCAGACCAACAAAACTTGTATTGATTATATAATTTTTATTTTTTTACTTGTGGAAAACTTTCTGTAATACGATACGATACATAATTTTTCCGTAAGACTAAGAACCGGTTCAAATCCAGCGGATTTTAATCGGTTTTGAAAATTCTTGTATTGGTTTGCTTTCACTCATGCATATGAATCAAATTTAAAAATCAAACTATTAAACTATTACAACAGCACAAAAGATTCCATTTTGTTTAATTTTCATAATTATACGTTATATTGTGACAGGGAATTTTTCTACCTCAATTTTGGTTGCTTATATAGTCCTCAAATAATTGATCAATTTGTTCCCCTATAGTTAGGGGATAGGTTGGGGTAAAGTCAGAAAGAGGGGGATGGAAGTTATAGTTATGTTAGCCAGCTTCGAGTAACATTTTAACAGGGTATGCTAAAATCTTTTACAATATCCACATGTAATTCTAAATCTGTTCTTGATTTGATAGAGTATCTTTCTGCGTATACTAGCGGCAATGCTCCTAGAGGCCTCTAGGAACACTGAAGGAATATGGGGTGGGAGAAGCCAATCCTTCATTATAAATTTTAGTTTTAAAAAGATGAAATTTGCTTCTAGGAGGGGGAGGTAATTTTTTATGGGCGAGTTTTCATTGGAGGGTGAAAAAAACTCTCCACCAATATAGTTATAAACCTTCCCGGGATCTATACAAAGCTTTACTGTAAAGATGAACCATATCGGATCAGCGGTAGGGGAGATCCTTCTCTACAGACAAAAAAAGCTTATCACTTTATATAATAGAAGATAAAATGAGATCTAAATATGCAGAAGTACAGGCACAACTTTTTAAATAAATAAACTAGGTCACTAACATTTCCATAATGACAAATATGTATGACATAAGAGGCGCAACATTGGTGGTTAAAAAGAGCTTTTATGAAAAAAAAAGAAGAATAGACATTTATTTGAATTAGGAATTTGGTAGAATTAACAAAATACATTGTGACGGAGAAACGTACAGACATGCCCCTATTATAAATTAGCGGCGCTGCTAACAAGCATGATAATATTACTGATCAGCACAGCTAATCTAATTAAACACAGACGTCCTCGGTTACTTGTTATACCGTGACCTCCTCCGTAACTTGTAAAGTTCTGATGATATTCATATCAAACTTTTCATTTTCCAGCAGCAATTTTGTGGTGAAGAATACTTTTCCATCGTCGTGAATTTCTACACTGCTCTGAAATAAAAAAAGCCATGAGAATGGATTTACTACCACTTGGATCTTACACCAGATTATCTTCTACTCTTTTAAAGGTAAACTTGATGCTGGCTAAAATAACGATCCAACCCCATTACCTCTTCTCCTACTAGATAAATGAATTGGCCAATAAACGATGTTCAACTTAGCCACCTGTAACAAAAAGTTTTATGGCTCAAGACACATAATTTCCTTACAGAAAAAATATGCTACATATTAGGAACATCTTAAGACATGAAAAAACACCATGGTATAAAAATATTTATTAAAAGATGAACATCTAAAATAATATGATAAAAATAAAATGTGCATGTAAAAAGCCCTTTTAGAATAGAATTATAGCTAGGCCCTATTTAGGGACTAACACAGCCCCCCCTGGAAATAAAGGGAGGCAAAATATTTTGGGGTAGGGGGTTGATTAATTTCATTAACACGCCTAAATTGACGACAATTTTCCCCCTGCCATAATATCCATGTACATATAATCTACATCCATTGCTATGGGCTTAAAACGTATTATTTGAAATAAAAACCCAGGAAGGGAAAAGACATTGGACTGCAAAGTACACTGGTACCAAATGTTTTATTCGTTGTCTCCAAACTAATAATGAATTTTGATCAATTGGTGTCTAACGTTTTTAAATTTAATTTAATTAAAGAGAAGGAATAACTATGTAAAAAAAATCAATAATAAGTGAGTTTACAATAATAATAAATGTGCAAATTAAGCAATCTATAATACAACGTAGAATGATGTATGTTCGTCCGCCTGTCTGTCCGTCCCTTAAGATCTCGGTAACCACTGAACCGATTGGATTCTACTCTTCAGGAAATATACCTACTGGTCCTATGGTGGTTTTAGGCTATTTTCTTGAGGGGTTGGACAACCCCCAAAAATATAAATTCCCCATCAATTTTTTATAGATTATGCAGGTGATACCAACTATTTGGTGCTGCACCACATGTACTACATTTTTTTAATTACCTCTTGGGGCTAGGGGCGAAGCCGCTATTATTAATAAAAGTACCCAAAGGTTTTAAGCTAACGAAAAAATAATGTGATTAAATGCTTTGGGTACCAGTGAATCCGATATCTCCTCCCTGCCTCACTTAAAAGAATTTATCAAATATTCACCTGCCCAGATCCCAAAACTGTTGGTTTCTGCCTAAGTAGGAGTTCACTCTTCTAAAAATTAAATTTAAAAATTGTAATCTTAGATTCAAATACATTTACAGTATATAACAGAAAATTGCAAATAAGAATAAAACAACATTCTTATTTAAAATTATAAAGTATATATTAACGTTTTTGTATAGGTATATATATAAATGGTGGAAAAAATATCAAGACAGAAAGAAATCGTAAAGCCAATGAGCCGATAATTGAGAGAACGTGACTATAATAGTGTCTAATAGACAGATACCAAACTATAGAATAGCAGTGCTTAAAACACTACTTACGGAAGGAAAATCTCATTTCTAATAATATCATCGACAAACTGATCCGAGTGTTTTCTGGACAGAAACTTGAAAAGACATACATACAGACAAGGACATACCACAGTTATAGAGTAGCAAGCTGCGCTACTAAATTACAACTTACGGAAGGAAAATCTCGTTTCTAATAATATCATCGACAAACTGGTCTAGAGTTTTGTTGTAATGTTTCTCAAACTTCATGTAGCTGTACATAGACTCAAATTGATCCACTGGGTTCCTATAAAAGAATATACATATAAAGCCAAAGGAATTCTACAGAAAATTTCAGCCGTCTATTTTTAACAGCAGCTGAGGAAATAGCATTTCTCCAATAGAAAAAGATGACTTTTCAAACAAAAAAGTCAGTTAAGGAGTAGTAGATCATTGGTCATAGAAATCTCCAATGTAAAATTAGACTGTCTATCTTTCATCGGTGCTAACAAAACTGGTTTTAATCTTATAATTTTTAATATTAATAACCGCTGAAAGGTGTCTATATTACGATGCGACAAATAACTCTTCCAATTATTGTCTATTCAAACAAATGTTATTAGCCCCTGTTATTAACCTAACCTTCCCAGACACAAACATTCAAAATGCCTTTTAAAAAAGTTTATTAGTTGTCCGTATCCGATACGAGGAAAACCGCCAATTAATTACCTTAGAATAGTTATATAGGCAGCTTCCTTGCCCAGTATCTTTGCTACTTCATTTTTGTTCCAGTTTGCATGAACAGCAAAAGCATTATAGCCACCCTGTATCACGTTTATTCATTTATCTTTCCATTTATTCTTATATTAAAGTAACAGGATGACTGTCTGTTTCTGTGTGTGTCTGTCTGTAACTTAAGATATAGCTAACTGCTAAACAAATATGGTTCTCTTTAACAGTGAAGTTTCTTGTTGGACCAAGGGTGGTTCATTGAGTATAAGTCCACTTTAGTCTTTGTGTAGATTAAAATTATTTGTTGAAAAGTTTAGACTCTGCCAATTTAAACAAAATTTAATAAAAGCACCAAATGTTTTTGAGTCAATGAAGAAGAAGACGGGGTTATAAAACTTTGGGTACCAGTGTAATGCTGCCGAAAATAGTTTAATTATAATTTCCCAGCAGTGGCAAACGGCAAAAAACCAGTTCAATGTCACATCCCTCACTGACATCAACAAACAATTAAGACATGGAAAGAAATATGAACTATCCTGTTGTTGAACCATAGGCTTCCAGTACAGGTTGTCCAACCAACTACTCTGGAAGGGTTCATCCAGCTTGTACTAGAATAACAATGTAAATATTAATGTTTGGAGAACTCAAGCTCACCAATAGACGTATTTTTCCTATATAGATCTGACATGGATCTTGAAGCAATGAAGCAGGGTATTTTGTAAATGTCAAAAATAGGAAGATTCTGTGTAGTAAAAGTTGTCGCAAATATAGGTATTAAATAACAAGAATAAATATATTAATTACAAGGTTGTACAACCAACAACTCTGGAATTGTTCATCCTGCTTGTACTACAAAAAAGAGGGGTTAGGTTCAATTTCTACCATAGGTACTTTTTTTCAGCTGTTTTTTATTATGTATTTTCCATAACCACGTAAGGAAGAGTCTAAACTATTATATTTTAAATGTATTTAGTTTTTACATGACGTCTTGTCCTATCAACCGTATTGAAATAGAATATATCACTTTATGATTTTAAACAAAATTTCACCTTCCACAGATAAATTAACGTGTTGAAAAGTTTGGACACTTATAGTTTGGAACCAACCAATCAAAAGTTGTGAGTCAAGTAATAAGATAACATTGTTGCAAAACTTTGAGTACCAGTGTAATCTACAATCCAACTGTACCCTTTCTTCCAGATTTCTAATTTTTTTTACCAACTAAACAGCAATAATAATCGATATATTATTACTCGGATGTTGCACCAGAGGGGGGAGGCGGATGTGCCACTTTTTGAAACCAAAAGTAAAACGTGCATGATCTCAGTCCATAAAAAAGTGATTACTCTAAAATTCGGCACAGCAGTTGCTTTGGTGGAGAACAATATGAAACTGTGAAGAAACGGCGGCGGAACCGCCGCTCCCGCCGATTTTTTTTTGCCTTTTTTCGCCAAACTAGACAGTTCTCAATCATCTATGATAAACCTTTTTTTCTCATGTCAATATTAATAAAAATTGCACGTGTAAAATCTTACAAGTGTCAAGTGAAAATATAAGCGAAATTTTTATGAAAAAAAAAGTTTATCTCAGATGATGGAAAATTGTCTATTATGGCAAAAAAATCGGCGGGAAACGGCGGTTTTCGGCGGGAGCGGCGGTTCCCCCGTCGTTTCTTCACAGTTTCATATTGTTCACCACAAAAGCAACTGCTGTGCAGAATTTTAGAGCTGTAACTCTTTTATGGGCTGAGATCATGCCCGTTTTACTTTTGGTTTCAAAAAATGGCACATCCGCCTACCCCCTTTAATCCTAGGGATAAAATTTCAGACAAAAAAAGCGCAAAATACACCTATATTTTTTTATTCCATAAAGGAGTTGTTATAATTTTTTTAAAAAGTGTATCCAGAAAAAGTAAATGACCTACCATCACGTTAAGAATAAGTGCGCCGCGCTTCAGGGTCAACTCATCGTCTCTCTGCGCTGTGTAATCATAAAGCGCACGCGCCGCTAACTTGCTTGTAAATGAGTTAGGGTCCATGTAGTCTGTACTGCAATATACGTCGTCATCGCCGTTCACTCCCAATAGGCCTTTTTCATAAAATTGCATTAAATCTTCCAAATCTTATTTGAGTACATATAATATTTGTACAATTGTAAAATTGCTTTTAACATTTTGGGAGTATTGTACAGTGAGTTGAAATTTAACCAAATAACCTTTTATATATTTTCCTATGTTATGCTATACTATATTAAATTCTAATAAGGTTTAACCTTTTAATTTATTTGTCTTTCCCTAACATTTTAAAATAAAAAGGTAAAACTTTTCTTTGTTTTAATGCAAGTATTCCTGAGCTATTCATAAGTGAGGAAATATTTTGTTTCTGTTGGATTATTTCTTTTGTTACTGGCACATTCAACTTTACCTAAATACAGCACATAATGATTAGAAATTAAAAAATGATTTTTTAAATATAATTCTACATATATAATTTGAAATATATATTATATATTTTAATGACTCCAAATAATTCACCTTTTAGGAAAATTGTAGCTACTAGCTATTACATAAAATAGGATAATAAGTAAAAATATTTTGTAATAAATCTAGTTTTAAGATAAATTGATAACTATTTATTTTAATATTCGTGGAAAAATGTCTGTAATACGATGCTATACATGATTTTTCAGTATGGCTGTGAACCGATTCTAATCCGACGAATATTAGTTATACTAATATTGCTTTCCTGATGGCGACTAAAGTTCCCTCCCCATGCAGTGCCTACCTTCTTATGAAGAGGATTCCTCTCATAATATTGAATAAGATCAACTAAGCTCTCGTATTGCGCTGTCCCTATGACGACTAAAGTTCCCTCCCCAAGCAGTGCTTACCTTCTTATAAAGAGGATTCCTCTCGTAATATTGAATAAGATCAACTAAGCTCTCGTATTGCGCTGTCCCTATGACGAACAATCTTCCCTCCTTCTTTACCAGACAATGCTTCACATTGTTCTCAGCTCTAAATTAATTGTAACTCTTAAAAACATTTAAAATCAAATTGCATAGAATTTTATCTCGTATGTGAAACTAAGGTACACCGACAAACGTACTGAGGCCGGGGACATATCTTAAGAAAAGCACTCTAGAATTCTTTTAAAATAGGAGATTTTAATGATCATGGAAAGAAAACAAAGTAGCGGGTTTCGTATGTTCTTCACGGTAACTTTTCTCATATTTCTAGCTCCTGCGGTTGGCTCTAGTCATGCAGGGCCAATTTCCTGACCCTGAGGGGTAATCATTAACATTTACCTAACCTAAAATACGAAGAAACTCGCTACTTCGTTTTTTTCCATGATCCGATTTTGCCTTATAGTTTGAAGATTTTTTACTTTATTTTTAAAATTTAAAAAAAATAATTTAATAATAGGTGAATTATTTTCAATTAAATACGAGAATAAAGTGGAGGGATGGAGAAGGATTCTTTTACTTTGAAGGAATGATATGAAAAAATTATGAAAAATAGACTAACGGGGATAATAAAATTAAATATTGATACCTGAATGAAATGGCAAAAGAACCAGTAACTCGTTCCCCATGGCGAACAAGGAATGCACCATCTACATTAATTTGAGACAACACATCTTCGGCCTAAAAAATCAAGCATAATTTAATAAGACTACTTGATAACATTTAGCTGTATAGCTCAGAAATGTTTTTTAAAGACGTCTACATAAAGTAGGGAGTGTTTTATTGGTGATTTCCCTACGAGCATCTAATTAGGTATTGTTTTAGAGCTTCGCATTTATGAATGTTGTTTTGTATATACCATTTTATTCCCTTTTGACCCACAGAATGATTTTTAATCAAAAATATGACCATGCTTTGCAAAAAAAAAAGGACATTTAAGTACCTGACTTCTGGAGAGGTTAGCATGGAACCAGATCCTGTCCTCATGAGGGTTGGGTGGTGGTGCTGGTTTTCCCAATGTTAGGCTAAATTTACTTGACCTACAATATACAATTAAATATGTATCAGAAATGTTTATTTTACATAATTCCCAACCTAGGTCCTACATCAATAGTGTTTTTAGTTTTTCTTTTAATTGTTTTACATTTTCACAGGTGGTGTATATTCTGCACAAGATTCATTTTATACCCTGCTGCAAAATATTTCATTTTTACCCCCTAAATTTTTTCCTAAGTGTGAAAATGAAAAAATCTTATCAGTAGGTACTCTTAATTTCATTAATTTTTTTACTCCTCCCACATAATTTTCCATTTTTTTCCCCAATGAGGAAAAATATTCATCAATATCAGTAAACAATGATCTTGAATGCAAGGGTGATATCTGCGTCAATCCCAGATCCCAGGGTGTCGGAGCCGTTTAATTTTGATGCGGCTCCGGCTCCGAAACACTGCCAGATCCACATAAAAACATCTTACCTCAGAGGATGTGTTTGATAGTGGGTGACTAAATCAAACAAGCTGTCAAAAAATACTTTGTCTATCATATGAAATCTTTTCACTCCTGTCTCAAGCTGTCTCACTCTGAACAAAATTATATGTTTAATACCTTCTATGAGTTAAGAAAAAATTACTAATATTTACCCAGGGAATCTTAAGGAATAAGACAATTGACGATAATTTGAAATATATCCTAAATTATAAAAATGAGAATTATTTCTTCTTTGAACTAAAATTATTGGTAGAAAAGTTTAGTAACTGCTAGTTTAGACCAATCAATCAATGTTTAATAAAGGTACCCACAGTTTTAAGCCAAAATAAAACTTTGGTTTCCAGTATAATTGTTTACCTGATTGGCACATGATGTACTTCTCCTTTTCTCCAGAAAGAAAGGCTGTAATCACCAACAAAAGTTTCACTAGGTCTGAACAGAAATAGATAATTATTGCATCGTATTACAGACATCTTATAAAAAAATTAAGATTAAAACCAGAGACCGATGGCCCGGGCTAACAAAATGATGTTTTACCTGACTAAAAAGGTGCCATCTCCTAAATTTGAGTTCTGTTTCAGTATTTGTTCTGCACTACTTCGCCCGTGACAAAGATTTCTTTTCAACAAAACATAATTTCAATCATTTATTGCAGCATAAATCGGAGAAAACAAAAAAGTAATTATCTAATAACTCCTATATTAGAAGCATAATAAATGTTTTTGGAGAAGCTAGGTATCATGTAAGTTCATAAATATTGTAAGGATTCATTGAACTATTTCTTAAATTGACCATTAAAAATGATACTAAATTGCGCTATAATTAACAATATAAAAAAAATATAATTAATAATTATACCGTAGCTAAACTGTTATAGTTCTAATAGTTTATATAGCGTATTTTTTAAAATGGGGTCATTTTTTTCTGCCGTTAAGTTAGGGGTAACTTTTAAGTCAATTGTTGTTATTAACTTATTAAGAACAGTCAGACTTATTAAGAGCATTTAACTAAAAAGATTACACCCAACTTTACGGAAAATATGCAAAAATTTAGTAAAGAACCTTTTTTCTCGTATTCATTCGAATCCGGTGGATAGGAACCGGTTCTCATTCATACGAAAAAAAACTATGTCTAGCATCGTATTATATCCAGCTTTCCGCGGATATAAAAAGTACAATCATAAGATTAAAACCAGTTTTTTTTAGCCCGTGCCTTCGGCACCTCAGGGCTAAAAAACTAGTTTTAATCTTATAATTGTACATTCTATATCCGCGGAAAGCCGTTT
>LS050787.1:6118-36956 GCA_900241095.1 Acartia tonsa | reverse complement strand
GACCCTTCATTAGACAGTTATTTGGCTGGTCAATAATGTTCAGTAATCAAAAGTAAATAACTTGAAACCTCCCTTTTGATTAATGAATTTTATCCCCACTACAGGGCGGGTGGGTTTTGGGCGATCTTTAAATCCCTCTTAATGAAGAATAAAAATATCTGAAAGTAGATTTATTGATCAGTAATTTAATAATAAATTTAAAATATAAATTTTAGACTCTAGTTAGATGTTCACTAGTAAAATCCTGGTAGTCCCCCTTCGGATTGACACTACCGCAGGGGTAGTCCCAAACCAGCCATTTACGAAATGTAATGACTTTGCGTCATTTATATGGTACCAAGGACCTATAATACAATGGTCTCCAAAGAGTTTATTTGTTCGCAGAGTATGTATTTTTTTTCTTCAGGAGGGGGAAGAAAATAAGGAGAATCAAGAAATCGAAGAAAATAGTACAACAGAACATAATTCAATATACCAACTTTTTGACATATTTGATGAAAAGGTGAAGATTTCTTTTAAAGCATTACCTACTCAGCGTACATACTTTATAACTTGCTTGTATGTCATTGTCCGTAAATTAGGTTCAATATGGGGGAATAATGTTATTGAATGACCTCGATTATACAAATTTTGCCAGATGATTTTTTATTTTTATATTTCCTTATTTTAAAAGTAGATCATGATGTTACCCACGCCCCTTTACAATTTTTCTACATTAATGAATCCATATTTTTGTAGGAGAAAGAAAAGGAGATCAAAAGCCCTGCCCCAGAGAGATTAAGCTGTAATGGAGTAGAGATGATAAGAGAGTATGTTAGTCCTCAAAATATTGATGATGATTATGTCTATGATGTATACTTTGCTGAACAGGTGAGATAAAAATTTATATGTATGGTATATGCTTAATTTATGTAATAGAATAATTGTACCTACTATACTTATGGACCGCAAATCGCGATGATGAAACAAACTGAGATTCTAAAAAATCTTAATATTGTCATAGGGTTAAATTTTTAACACAATATAAATATATATATATGAGCAAAATATTTGTTGTAGTAAAAGTTAGGGGTCCCTATTAATTCATATGGATATATATCCTTAAACAAATGGTACATTATAATAAGGTTTAAAATATATCTTCTATGGTCACGTTATACCAATTGTCTTGACTAAGTTCAAATTCTAACTATGGTTTCACACAAAAGATGCTTTTTCAAAATTTAACACTTCCTTCATCTAACCTCTTTTAATTTAGGATGCCTTTGGAGATTTTAACGACTCTTTATTTGATGGCCTTGTTTCTGTTCAACCATTTTGTTTTGGTGATACTGAGTTTATGTATGATGAATACAGGTAGGTAATTTTAATATTGGCCTCTCTGTAAGATAAATTCATATCTATAAGGAAAAAATATTCAGCTAGGAATCGTTCTTAACCTTATTGAACAGAAATTTTGTTTAAATGCTGTTTCTTTAAATGTTTTCTGTTTTTAAAATGCTACCTATGTGTTTTTAAGTATATGAGTGAGATGCAACTAAAGTTATCTCACTATTTTAATTTTTAACTCTGGGCCAAACGCGTGCGGAAGATGGTGTAGGGGTATCACTACTCCCCTTAAAATTGAAATTGGAAAAGTATGCATTTTCCTCTTTTTCGTTCCTTCAAGGTTAACACCACCCTGTTAAAACTCTAGACTATAAAGTTTTAGGCATTACATCTCTAATTTATAAAACTTAACCATAAGATAAAGGAGAATCAAAATCATTATATTTATTTTATAAACAAGTATAAACGGGTATTATGGCAGTTGTTTCAACCTCTTTCTTGTATATGTTATCTATGGCTGTTTATCCTGCCTTGTGATTATTTTTACATTTATCTAATTTCAGAGAAGCCCCCGAGGAGTTTAAATATGAGGATGATGAGGATTCTAATGATGAAGATTACAGAGGCAATGAATATCCAGATGTAAGAATATTTTTGGTTTCGAAACCGATTAATATATGGTGGATAAGAACCGGTTCTCAGCCACTCTGAAAAATCATGTATGGTCATGTATTAAATTCAGTTTTCACGAATATAAAAATGTACAATCATAATATTAAAACAAGTTTTTAATCTTACAATTGTACATTTTTATGTCCGTGGAAAGTTGTTTATAAAACGATCCGATAAATAACTATTCATTCATTATTTGCATCATCTATAATTTATAATGTGGTCGTATTGTTACTATACGTTCATTAAACTACTTGTTGACAAAGTAAACAAATGCTTGAAATAAGGAGATTCTTCGCTACATAACTTTTTTTTAATGTTTAGGAGGAGGATTTTTCGTCAGAAGAAGACGTAGATTATGGAGATTATTCAGACCATCTGGATCTTGGAATTAACAGGAATTTAGAATATTAATTTTGAGTTTATGCCAACTTACTTTAAAACTAAGACGATTGCGGCCAGAAGTAGCAAAGCTATATGGCTAATTATGTCTTAAGCAAACACAGAGACCATGTCTTTGATCGCTATATTTTTTCCATGTATAAAGATGAGATATTTAAAACTAGCGGCTTCGCCCCTAGCCTCTAGGGGCTTCGCCCTATGAAGTAATGGGAAGTCAACCCTCCTAAGTAGAAATATTCAGAAAAGTTAATATTTGTTTAATTACTTTGTGGTTGTGCCCTGTATGCACAAAAATTTCAATTCGTAAAAATTAAACCCATGTTGTTCGCATACACAAAAATTAAAAGGGGTAGTTTATATGGCATATATTTGAAAGACTTTCAATTTTCTACCACGTAGTTTTTAAAATATCATGACTAGAAAACGTCTTTTTTAATTGCATATATCACATAAAGACGATTTTCAAGTCTTGAAAACGACGTGGTACTGGTAGATAATTGAAATTCTTTTAAATATATGCCATATAAATATAGTTTAACCCATTAACAAGCAAAAAATATGCAGTTCACTAAATTAAGTTCAAATGCATTTCGTAAAACTAATTTTTTTTTATAGGGGGGATTTCATGTTGGCTTTCTCCCACTCCAATTACTGGTTTTTGTTTAAAAAAATAAAAAAAAGATAAAAAAAATTTAAGTAAAAAATTAAGTCCAGTAGGTTTATTCCCAGAAGGGTAGAGCCCAATTTATTCAGCAGTTAATGAGATTTTACAAAAAAAAATGTAAATAAATTATTTTTGGGGGGTGTTTTTTTTTTAGTTTTTTGGGGGTTGGGGTGTCCCACCCTCCAGGAAAATAGCTTCAAACCATCACAGGACCAGTAGGTATATACACTGAAGAGTAGAGCCCAATCGGTTCTGTGGTTACTGAGATCTTAAGCTGCAGACGGACAGACAGATATCAAGCTACTTTGTATTATAGATAAAAGAATGAAAAAATCTTAGGCCTAAATTAGAAAAGCCTTGTTTGTTTAGTGTTAGTAAAAAATACAAATACAAACAAGTAGGAGAGAAAATTAAACTAAGACTTTTTCCCCCTAGATTCGTAACTCATCCCTATACATGAATACATTTTCTTAATCAAATACTAATACACAATAGCAAAAAATCTTTGAAAGGAAAAAATATACTAAACGTGCAATGAACCAGGCTGAGAGTAACAGCTGCAGAACCTGAAGATCTTAGCTCAGACGAGGAAGATCAATTAGTTTATTCCAAGACTTTTCATCAGGTTTGTTTTGGAACATACATATAACACGTCTGTTTGTTTTATAGGTATTAGTTTTGAGTTGGTCTAAAATATATCACTATGAAGAAATAAAAGCTACCAGATAATGCTTTAAAGGGCGTACATAGGGGGGGGGGGATGAAAAGCTGCTTGCACTAAAAATATCTAGTTTTAAAGTTGTTACATGTGCCCTGTTACGCATTTAGGTATAAATCTGCTTTGTAGAATAGATTCAAAATGAAGGGAGTACTATACAGGTTCCGAAAAGTGAAAAGGAGCCATATTGTCATAGGAACACTGCCATGTCGAGTGTTGCATTTCCATCTTCGATTAGGTATGTTATAAATACATAAATAACTAATTTTCAGGATGTTGCAATGCACGGGAAAAGTTATGCCAAATACAAAGCTGACATGCTCAAAGAATTTCAGGGACAACATATTTTTATGATTTAAGAAATACATATGTTTTACCCTTTCCACCAATAAATATTTTTTCTTTAAACTATTAATCATAAGAGAATAAATTATAAATGTTATATTGTGGTTGTATGGCTCCTTATGAGAGGACGGTGATCTATTTACAAAATATAACGTATTTTGTGTTTAAGTTGCAGAGTAGCAGCGCTTACTTACGGTAAAACTCTTACTCTAATTGATGAAAAGATTCGCCTTTTCAAATGAAATATGTTGTCTAATCTTCAGGACGATGGTTTGCTAGATGACTCGGAGAAAAGTGAAAGTGATGATTAATATACAAAATGATAATATAGAAAAAATACTTAAGATCAAACATATAAAAAAGTTCCTTTGAAATAGGATATAAGCTCAAAATCAAATGTTTTAAGAATACAACTTTAACTTTAGATCTTAAAATAGAAAATAAATTATGTGTGATAAAAATGAAATTAATTTTGCATTGCCTTCTCTAGAACATCAAAAGTATTTGATATTAAATGTTATAAGATTAAGTAATACAGATTATTTTGCCCCTAAAATGTTGTGATATTCATACCTAGACTTTTTGTTGTCCTTTTCCTAAAATTATTGTTATTATTGTAAATTTCATATATTTTTTAATAGCTATTATATTGGCATTTAATGTTTCATCAGTGTATATCAAGTTGTTTTTGAGCATCAAATTTTTTCAAAATTCAAGCACTGCCAAAACTTAATATTAAAAAAGATCATGTAGCCTTCTGTTATTGTCGTTTTTTTTAAATCATCGTAGAGAAAAGACTTTATATATTCATTGTTTTAGAACTAAAATGAAAATTTAAAGAAAGTATAATAAAAATATACTATGCCTCATTGGAACCAGCCACCTCCCGATGATGGGCCCCCACTTGGAGTTTCCAAGGGAAGGGGTTTCGCCCCTGCGGGTAGAGGAAGAGGTATTGCTAAATGGTCTACATTAGGTAAGTTGGAAAACAGCAATATTTTAACTTTTTTATAGATTAAAATCAATAAGTTAGTATAGGCCAATAAATCACTAGATATGACTTTAGAGAATGTAAAGTTATTAGATATAAATGTGACTTTCTACATAATGCCTGTCTAGTATTTTTAAAGTAATATGTAAAATAAGATGGGTGGTTAAGTGCTCGAAATAAGTCACTCTATAGGGAAATTGCCAATAAAAAACCTTTATATTCAAATTATATATATAGTTTATTCTATCCTCTATACCTAGCGACGGGTTATCGCACATGCCTTTGAAATAGACTATCTTAAAAATGCAGTGTAAAAACACTAATACAATGCTTACAGTAGCTATTCGAAAAGTATCATAACATTGATAAGCAACATGATTCTATTTAGACGAGAATGGAATGCCAAGCTCTGGTAATTGTCTACCAGAAGTTGGACGCAGGGATAGGGTTGATTATAATCATCCTCCCCCTTCCCATCATCACAACAATCATCATAGAGACAGGGGTGTATATTTTACCTTAAAAATCTATTGCCTCAGCTCTTGTATTTATTTCTTTAGTTAAAATATTTTTCTCTCAAGGATGTAAACTATATACCTAATTTACAATCTTTCTTTTTACAGAAAAGCACTCAACTGATTAATACCTCTGGGGATAGTTAATAGCAAAATAGGGCCAGACCTATTAAGTAGGTCCCAAGGAACTAATATCCGAAACAACCCTTTTATTGCATGTTAACCACCACAGTTATGACTCGGTATGGGCCAAAGTCTAACATGCAACGCATTGACTGTTTTAGTCTTTAAAAAAAATGATACACCCCTGCATTATAGAGAGGCCAATAGTTCAAGATACAACCAGAACCACACTGAATCAAACCACAGGCATAATTCAAGCAGGCAGCACAATGATAATTCAGACAGATACAGACACCAGGACGCCCAGGGACCAGCGGGACATAGAAATGGCGCCAGAAATAATGTTCCCGGACCGCGGCATGGAAAATCACGCGATAATGTTGAATGCTACAGGTAGATTTTTATTTAGTGTTAACAGTGTTTTAATTTATTGGAACCGAATGAGATACAACCATAGGATATTATTTTTTTTTGCTGGTGCTGACTTACTAACCCTTAGTATGACAGGTGTCCAATTCAACCATATGAATGGACTGAACACTAAGAAATATGGTTACACTAACTGCTTGTTTAAATATAACTGTTCACGCACTAAGCCCTTTGTATCAAGGGGTAAAATCGTTGTAAACGCATAAAACTTGTTTACAAGATTTCATTTGCTGAATAAAAGTTTTTTTTTAATCTTCATATTTGCACAAGAATTTCATAGGTACCAAATTTTTCAATACTATGATGCATATTACATATTGATAAATCAATTTACATTTTTAATTTAGATGTGATGGAATAGGTCATTTATCCTACGAATGTCCAAGTAAAGCTAACATCAAAGAGACGAGAAAATCCTATTCCAGGTTTGTTCAAACTTTACATTGAATCAGGGATCTTAAGGGATAAGATACAATAGTTTAACACAGATTAAAATGGAATTAATACTGTCAAAAATAATTAGAATGCAATAACAGCCTTGGTATTATTTTTAAAATTAAAAATATTGGTAAGTTGTTAATACTCTACAAATGCATTCGCGATTTGCTAGCGGAATTACAAGATATTGTGGTATGAAGAAGAAAAAAGCTTTGTCATATCTTGAAATATTCTAATATATGTGGACAAACTTTAATTGAGTAGATGACCTTTTAAAAAGCATATCCTGATATTATATTATATTTGCCAAATTATTTTATTATTTAACATTGAAGAACCCCTCCAACAGATTTTTTTTCAGGAACGACACCAGTGAATATTTTGAAGATGCGGACTCTGACCCAAGTCAGGGCTCTATTGACAGTGGCCGCGGCTCCAAACACAGCAACCATAGCTATAAACACAACAGTGGGAAACCTGGGAACCACTCAAATGACCGCGGTCATGGAGCACGTCCAAACAATGATTCCAGGACTGGGGATGGTGATAGGGATAGACGTGGGGGATCTGGGGCCGGTCGGGTCGATAATGACCGACGGAGGGGCGATAGTGATGTTCATGACCGTTTCAGCTGTTACTCGTGCGGTCAAGAGGGACACAAGTCCCGGGATTGTCAGAATTTTCACAAAAAAACATCCAGGTAATACAAAGTTTTCATATAATTTTATTTTACTCTAATTTTATATTATAAAGTACCTACCTAGTAAGGTATTTTTAATGCATATAATCTCGAAAATCGCTAGTCCAATGGCCAAACTACATATGGACGATTATTGTTGGGTTATTATTGGATGGTTTTTAACTATTTTTCTCACTCCTCTCCTTTAGTATAAAAGAGATATGGGCAATGCTGTAAATTAGTAGTTCTTTTAAATGTAAATTATTATTTTCAGGTCTCAAGGAGGTGGACCGGGCCAAATCATTAAAGAATGTTTTAGCTGTGGGTCACCAGACCATCAACAAAGAGACTGCAATCATAATGAGAACCACCGTGCCTCTAAAAAGCATCATAATCATAACAAACACAACAAAGAACCGACTGAAGAAGAACTTTTTGAGAACAATGTCCCGACAGGGATCAATTTTAGTAGATTTGAACATATTGATGTAAATTTAAGCGGCGACGGGGCGGTTAGTAAAATAGAGAGTTTTTCCGAGTCCTGCCTTAACTCTGTGATACTAAATAATGTGAAAAAATGCGGCTACAGTCAGCCAACACCGGTGCAAAAACATGCTATACCAAACATCTTAAACGGGCGTGATCTAATGGCCTGCTCGCAGACCGGTAGTGGTAAAACGGCGGCATTCTTGCTACCTGTGATTAATACTCTTCTGGAGAAGGACGTTAAACCTTCAGCGGCTGTGAAAGGCGAACCTCAAACACCAGAAGTGATGATTGTTGTGCCCACACGTGAATTAGCCATTCAAATCAAGGATGAGGCTAAAAAATACAGTGCTGGAACGGGACTTAAGAGCGTTGTCGCCTATGGCGGAACAGGCTACGAGGATCAGCGGTATAAAATCCGGGAAGGTTGCAATATTTTGATTGCAACACCAGGGCGACTATTAGATTTTATAGAGAAGAACATTTTAAGTCCTGCTAAAGTCAGCTGTCTGGTACTGGATGAAGCCGATAGAATGTTGGAACAAGGCTTCCACGAAAGTATTCTAAAGTTGGTACGGCATCCTAACATGCCAGCTACCTTAAGCCGACAGACACTCATGTTTTCGGCTACTTTTCCAGACAGCATCCAGCGGCTGGCATCCGAGTTCATGAATAATTACCTGTTCTTGTCGGTGGGAATTTTGGGAGGAGCCAGCAGTGATGTGGCACAGACTTTACTGCAGGTTGGTCACGCTTTGAAACCGATTAAAATCCGCTTGATTAGAACCGGTTCTGAGCCATTGATCCTGATAAATCATTTTCGTATCGAATTTTTTAACAGAATTATCTTAAAAACATGAAACGTACAACAGTTTATTAGACCGTCGGGTTCAACAATACTGGAACTTCTTATTTTCATTTTCTAATCCGCAGAAAGCTGTCCATAATGCGATAAAACTTTATGATTTGAGATCTACTCTACTGGACGTCATACTGTTTTATATTTTGAAAGTTTATTTTAAATGAATGCAACTCTTGAATGTATTTGTTGGCACCATCAAATATCTAGTAAATCAATAGAAAATCTTCTAACATTCCTTTAGACCTCTTCAATTTAGTTTTATTAAATTTTTCTTGAAATAATTTGAATGGATAAATTCCATTACATCACTAGTTCAATAATAATGAAAAAACATGGTTATCAAACTTATTCATTCATTTTCCTAAGAATTAAAGTTAAATAAGAAAATTAAGTGTTTTAATTTTAGTCTTTATCAAAATTTTTATGCAGACAAATGGAGTCGCCCTTAGCATCTAGGGACCTAACTAATGTGCAAGAAAATATTAATCCACCTCAAAAGAAACATTAATTTTCTTAGTCAGATTTCCGAGACCTTCAACTTCAATGATAAAACCCTGTATACTTATTATAGATATCACAATTTGATAAGAGAGAGAAGTTAACTGAGTTGCTTCAAAACTTGTATGACACGGACAAGAACAGCAAGACATTGGTCTTCGTGCAGATGAAGAAAACAGCTGATTTCCTGGCCAGCTACCTGTGTCAGTCTGACCTGCCTACTACTAGCATACATGGAGATAGGTTACAGGTATTATCTTTTAAATAGTATTCATTTAATTGTTGGCTTCCTGAAAAATAGTGTTAATACCTATTTACAATATGAAAACACATTTTAACAAAGAAATATCTTAGACCAAAATTTAAAATGTTTTTATGTCCTTTTATTTTCACATTTGTTCAGATTTTAAAATATATACATACAGTTGTTTATTATTGCTTTTAATGCTAAGTGAATAAACATGGCTAGGTAGTTTTTTATTATTTTCAGTGTCATAATGCCCTATTAATGATTAATTTGCAGGAAGAACGCGAAGAGGCGCTGCATGACTTCAAGGTGGGTAGTAAGCCCATCCTCGTGGCTACAGCTGTAGCCGCCAGGGGTATTGACATAAAAAATGTTGAGCTTGTCGTCAACTATGATCTTCCCAAGAGTGTAGAGGAATACGTGCACAGGTAATTTCATATTGAAAAGTCGCTTCATCTCAATATCATCAATAGTTAGGGGTATTTATTGCCATGCTTTGCTTCACTAATATAAAGAGGACTGTGTATGCACGAAGGGCAAGTGATATATAGCACCATCTGCCAGTGATGTTGGGCATTTTATTGTGAGCATACTATGTTCCTGTTTAATATATCTAAATGAACGAAAAAAATATGGTCCACCACGGTTTTTTCAAATAAGTACACTGATCTTTGAAAAATATCCCCAAATGTTGTAAAAACATAAAAAAAGTTTCATAATAAGACTCATCGAATTTTATTTAGTTCCACAGAAGTTAATATTGTCCATAAAATGTTATTTTTCAATATTTAGCTCTCGTCTTTTGGTATTTAATTTCTTTTGTTATTTATTGAATAATGAATAAGAGTTTAAGATTTTGTAAGAATCTCAATTCTTATGTTAATAAAACAAATAAAATTATTGTTTGTATGACTCATAGTGCACAAAGACTATACACGAACGAGAGTAAGTGTTTTTAAGCATTTTCCAAACTTTTTTTTTCATAAATATAGTTACCTAAATGAACAAAAAAATTAAGCTATACCACGGTTTTATACAAAAAAATCGTTCATTTAAGTATACCCAATAGAAACCAAGTATATTCAACTTTATTTAAAAGCTTGACATCAATTTTGAAAGATGTTTAAATTACTTGCTCTAATTCGTGAATAGTCACCTTTGGTAGGCAGCTTAACACACCACGCCCCAAAATTCAAATAAAATTGAAACTAGAAAGTGAATATGAATATGAAAGAAACTGGATAGATAAAAAAAACATTTCTACTTTTAATCCTTGTTTGAATATATGTACTCACTATAGACATCAAATATTTATTAAGAATTGGACGAACAGGACGTGTGGGAAACACTGGGCGGGCAATATCCTTTTATGACAGCTGTACAGATGGTCCCATAGCCTTGGATTTGTACAAGGTCTTGCTAGATGCTCAACAGGTGTGGTTTTATAGTATAAACAGAATAACATATTTCTATCCTTAAGTTAAATTACCAGGATGTGTGTGTTTGTGTGTCTTTCAATTTGTTGTGAAGGATCTCGCTTACGGATTTGGTTCTCCTTTCCAGTCTAGCTTCTTTAGGTCAGGATAAAGTTTACCTCAACCCTCCCAAGTAAAATCGCCCCTAAACTAGAATTGTTACTCTTTTGATGTAAAAGTTGAGAAAATGTTACCAGTAAATTAAATATATGCAGATTTTTAAAGATTTTAAATTTGGAAAACCTCGTTAAGTTTTATTTTTCATAATCCTAAAAAAATTTAGACTGTTCCCGACTGGCTTATTGTCGAGTCTCGGCGTAATCCTGCGCCTGGATACGGTGGCGGCAAGAGCCACCAGACAGCTGACAAGGACGTCAGGGAGAGAGAGGTCACTAGCAGTTGGAGTTAGTCAACTTCAATTCAGCAGGATTCACATGAAAACTAGATTTGACGTACAGACCCTAATTATAGAAAAGCTTCTCTTTTAATAATTAAAATTATTATCTAGTTTTGTTGATTACTGATTTATTTCATTCGTTGTTATTCTTTTTTTTACAAGCGCTTACCTCGTTTGTATTAGAACCTTTATTTAGAAACCTTTGGAGTAAATAAAACAGATTTATTGTTTGTTTTAAAGGACAAAGATGACAAATAATTTAAAGTGGTGGTTGCACGAAATGCATTTGAACATGAATTTAGTGAAACGCAAATTTTTTTCTGGTTAATGGTTTAAACTACATCTGTAGAGCATAGTTTTGGAAGAATTTCAGTTTTCTACCATGTAGTTTAAAATATCAACACTTGAAAATCGTATTTTTGTAATATATACAATTTTATAGCTGGCTTATTTTCACAAAAACAGCATGACGACTAGTTTATTGATGTCTAATTGTTTGTTATTTATTGTAATTCAAAATTATGTTTGATGGTATTTTTGTAACTTATGCTTAAAATAATTTTTCTGAAATGAACTTCATGCAACTATCCCTTTATTTGATATTTTTTATCAAGATCATTTTTAATTTTCTCTGTATCGTTCCAGTTTTGACATTAAAGACCAATCGCGCCATTCTCATATTTTATTTTTATTTTTTTTCACAGATGATATTGGTGCTGGAATAATAAGATAATCTTTTTTTGTTGAACACAAAAATTCAATCAAAGAACAGAACTGCTACTTTAAAATATCCTTAAATTAAAATACCTGTGTTACTAAATGTGATTTTTAACAGATTTTTTGTAAGTAATGCGTTTTGTCCTAATATTTTTAATGACTATTGTTTTTATAAAGAAATTATTAGGTAGTAAAACTTAGGGAGGGAGGGGAACATTGGACTGTAAATTATACTGGTACTCTTGATTGATTGGTTCAACCTGAAAATTACAAACTTTTTTACCAATAATTTTGCTTTTCTCTGGTAAAACTAGTCTTAAACCGAAAAAAAAACTCCCGTCACTTTGAAATACCAATGCTAGTGTCTTTGTCCCTAGCCTTTCTTTTTCTTGACAAATTTTGTTTGGGTTGCAAAGGCTATCTTTCAAAATAACTCTTGATTCAGTCGTTTCATGGATCTTTATGGACAAATTCATATCCGAAATTTATCTTTTTTGGTATTCTTGGTTTAATACTGTAGACGCCTTTGCAAATATTCTTTCCCTATAAGCTCAATACCAAAAGTTTTGAGTGGGTCTAAAAGTTGTTGTTTTCAAATATAAAGAATATAAAACAAGCTCTTGTTAAGAACAATGCAGCACAATTATTTAATTGAAAATATTTTTGATTTTAAAGAAATTTCTATTCAATAGACAAATTGTTATATTTGAAAGCCTTTGTTAAAAATATTATCAGGAATATATTGACATGGCAGTTGCTCCAAAATTGAATAAGTTACTTAGATTATTTTCTAAGATCATTATCCTATTCAATTGACAGGAAAATAACAAAAACATAATTGAATACATCATAGTATATACTTGAAGTAGGTAGTAATATTCTACTGAAGTATTTCATTTTAGGTAATCTTCACATAGATCCCGGGATGGTTTTCTGACCGTTCCTACAAATATAGAGCATTTAGATACTAGAGCGCAGCAGCTAGTTGCATTAAATAGTAGTCTCTTTATTTTAAGCTTTATTAGATTCTAAAAAGTTTTAATGTGATTTTCATCAAATTCATTTCATTTGTTTACAAAGCCTTACATATCATGTTTGTTTTCAAATTGTCTTTTACCCAAACAAAAAATTTAACTTGTTGATTTATGATATTGGTAAAACTTGATATTTAAAAATCTTTGAAAATGGATAGAACAAAATGACAAAGCTTAGATATTGCAATAGTTAGAGCATCCAAATACTATCTGAATGCTGAGTAATGATAAATTATGTTTTGCTTGGCTACAGGGTGTCCAAAGTAAAATGTTGGTTTGGTTTTTCAGCATTAAAATAGTCAAGCAACACTCTTAGCTTAAATATGTAAAATCGTAAACGCCCGAAAAGAAAATTTTAACGTGGGACACTCTGTATAAATTAAGAGAACCATTTGTTATATTAACAATGTCATTAGTAGGTATATTCTCTACAAAAAAAGTTATGCTAATAATTTAAGGCTATAGGTTATTTTATGCTTAATCTTATGCTTCCTCTAAAATTCAATTTTAGAATACTTTGAAAGTTGACAGTCAAAAAAAATAATGTAGAAAATTCGCGTAATGAAGTAATAATACTGTAATTCAAATTACTGGATTGTATATTAACATTTGAAATTGTTATATAATTTTTGTTTACATAACTGTTAACAGAAAATTTATCGAGCTTTCAAACTTATTTTTTTCTTTCAGGTGAAAAAATGTTCGAAAATATTAATTTTGGTGTTTTTAAATGAGTGTAAAGTTGTATTATGCAACTTCAAACTAGTTCAAAGGTACAAATGCTAAATAATCATCATTAATAACCCTAAACAAAATATAAGTATATAATAGCGGCTGGGACACTGGAGGGTAGGGAAGGGTGGGGGTGGGGTAAATAGGGGCTCAACTTTCCATTTAGTTTTACCCTGAATATTGAATGATAAGCCGTTGAAGAGATTTTAGTGGACACAAAGAAAGAAAAAGACAGTTATGCTGTTAATTTAGTTTATATGATTTAGCATTTGATTGTTAATAGTTGTTTCGACCACATGGCTAATGCCATGCAATCTGACCAGCAAACCTGACCAAAAAAACAAAGCTAACAAAATCTGCCTTACTATACAACTACCACAAGTATTTCAAGAGGAAGCTCTCTAAATAACAGATCATCAAATGATCGTAGAATATCTTTTTGTCATGTATATGTTTCTCTTAGTTGTTACTATTTTAGCACTTTTAGTGCTATATTTTCTTGATTTTATGCCTTAGTTCATTTTTTAGCAAATAGAACTTGAGTTTGTTATATAACCAATGATAATTTTATGACAAATATGTTCTTTTTTGCTTTTTTCTTCAAAAATCAACATGGAATCTCAAAAAATGAAGATGAAATAAAAAATGAAACTATCAATGCAGTTATACTTCTAAGAAGATGCCAAGACCCTAGATCTGACCCCTGATTAGTACAAAATTATTTAAGTTATAATTATGCCGCTAATATGTAAGCAGTAAATCCTCTCACCAATACCTCAATTCAGAAAAATTGTTCTAGAAAAAAAATCAACCAAACTTGAAATAGGAAATCCACAGAACTGAATTTTGAAATACATTTAAGCTGCCAAGATGGGTGAAATTTTAACAATTAGGCTATCCAAAATTGTACACAACAATAACAATGTTAAATCAATAATAGCATTATTTTGGTGGAAACTAAGAATTAGAAAAGTTGAATACAAGAATCATTGAAATAATCTACAATGGATGAAAAAGAGAGATAAAGTTGGAAAACAATGAATCTTTTCTAAATTATCAAACAATCAAATCTTAAGAAATAGTGACCAAGTCTTTAAAAGGCCTTTAGAATTAATCAATCAACGATGTTCCTTACGTACAATTTGTACAAAGTACAATCAAACTTTTTTTCCAAATTTTAAAAGTCTAAATTCTAAAATCTTCTGAAAAATATGTTCTCCTATTTAAATCTTTGAATTCTTAGCTTTAAGAATAAAAATATCAAAGTATTTTTAACGTTATTTGATCTTTTTATAGTAGAAGTAATATAAGAAAAATTATAGGTTATTTCAAATTTATATCCGTAGTTTACAAATTATAAATTAATAATATGGATTGGCGTAAAACGATATAAGATACAAAATTTACTATTTGATTAAACGTTACTTAAAAAAAACATCATAAATACGTCAAAGTTAGTTTTTAAGTAAATCAGTCTTAAATATTTCCGAACTGTCAGATAATAATCATATAAGTAATGAATATGCATTTGTTAGAATTTGTAGAATATACACGATGATTTTAAGTATCTTTTAATCTAATTTGTATCGGCCAACCGTCCTTCAGTTATTAGATGTATTTTATTTTCTTTTTGAAGACACTAACCCTGTGAAATATATTTCTTGTTTTCTTACAAATTACAGAAAATATTATAGTACCTACCTTCTGAATAAAAAATGATAAATAATGATTGTAAGATAATCTCCTGTGGAAATCAGATATCTAACTTGCAGGAAATGAAATATTTTTTCTCAGAATGACTCGAAGGTTTTCATCATTTTTCAAAAAAGAGAGTCAACCATTGACTAAGTATATCTTAATAAATTTTAGATTCAGTCATTTTAACATTTAAAAGCAATACTTCTTTCATTAAAATATTAAACCCAATGCCAAAGAAAAGAGATTATTATAAAAATTATTAGCAGTTTTCTTATTTATATAAATATTAATTTTACTTCTTAGTATTATAGAATTGTTACTAGTATGTAAGGTTAGAAATTAATTGCTCATTAGATTATTATTATATTCTTTAAAATCTATTTAAACAATTTCTAGTAATATTTACACACCTATTTGTTGAGAAACACAATCAAACACTTAGCCATAATGTTTAAGAAGTTACATTTCTATATTATCTTGTTCTTCTATTTTATTGTATTAGAAATTATACAAGTAGTTAATATATTTAGAAATTATGCTCTCAAATACAAAATCATGTTTCTTAATTGAACAAGAATTTGATATTAAAACTCCAAAAATTTAGAATTTAAATTGATTAAATTTCAGAAATAGAATTATCAGAAATCTGACAAAGAAAAGAATTGACCAATTATGTTCAAAATAATATTTAAATAAAATTGGAATAAAATTTTTACTCAGATGACCTATGCTTTCTATCCCTGATAAATCTCCCTTTAGAATAAATGTATAACAGTTGATGCATTTATAAAAACAAATTGGTTGTGTGCTTCCAATTGGCTGCCAAGACTAAGTTTTAAGATTAATACAGATTTAAAATACCTAACATATGCTATTTCAGGAAATTTAAGAACATAAAAAGTTGGAAGAAAATTATTCTCATAAAGTTTTAGTTGTTCTTTCAACTATCTGTAGATAACATGGAACTAAGTATTGGCGGTCCTCCAACTCTAGTTTAATCCTCTAAAGTACAAATTTCTGCCAAATGAAAATATTAAAATATAAACATATTGTAAAGTTGTCTATTGTTTCAGAAAGATATGACAAGGATTTGAGCTCAAATTTGAACATGAAACGCAATTGGGAAGATAATGAGATTGAATTCAGAGCAAAGAGAACAAAGTAAGAATATTTTTAATTTTATGTCTAATTATAGATCTAACTATCTAAATATTTTAATTGAAATGTTCTTCAATATTACTATTATAATTGTTAAGGATAAAATAGCGAATTTAATTTAATCATGGGCTAGTAATTCTTATTATGTGTAAGAAAATTTAATTTTAAATACAATATTCACAAGCAGCCAAAGATCTTCTAACCGCCGGACCGATATGGTTCTCCTTAAGTCAAAGTTTTTTTATTGGTCCAGGGAAGGGTTTATAACTATTATGGAGGATGACATATATGTACCATCCTAAATAAATCACCCTGAGAAAAAATCCCCCCCCCCTCTCAAACAAAAAATTAAAGAAAAAACAAGATTTAAAGAGGAGTTTCGATTAACCCCTACACTCCTTTCGTCAAGAGCCCCTAGTACAAAAAATATTTATTTAGACAATGTCCCGGACAGCCTCTACCAGTTCCTCTTGCCAGTATCACCGGTCAACCTCCATCAAATTTTGTTTGGAAATGTTATAATGGCAGGTAAACCTTATTTTGTTTACCAGAAAACAAGAACAATTGCATCTTATTAAAGGGTAGAATAAGAAACGACAGACAAATATTTTTTCAAAGAGTACTATAAAGATCCCTAAAGTTTTTATGGGCACTGATAAGGGGTAATTTTGTTTATCATAGTTAGGGGAAATACTTTAAGGGAGGAGTAGGTTGCGCTATAAATCCGTAAAGGTTGTGAGTTTCAAGTTAAAAACAGTAGTAAAACGATAAAAAACTATAGTTAACTTTTTAAATAATATTTTGTTTATAGTTCTTTTCCTTAAGAAATACACATATTTAGTGAATATTACCGTTCTAGTACTATTTTTAAGCCTTAAAACTCACACCTTTACGGATTTTTAGCGCAACCTACTCCTCCCTTTATCGACCATCGTCTAATAAATCAAGATTCCTATGTTACAATAATTTAGGGCTAACTGCTTTAGCCGTCGTCTATATCGGATAATTACTTACTCGATCATTGTTTTATTTTCCTCTAACCTAAGGATGAAGCAATCCAATAATCGTTGTTACCCTATCTTAAATTAGATTGAATTTTTAACGTTATCCTCTCCTGTACTAGATTGATTTGCAAAGAGAGTTCTTGATCTAATTTTCAAGTATTTTACAAATTACAAGTATCAAAACAAAACAAACAAAATCTTATTATTCCAGGTTAAAAACAGATACTGAAATCAACAATGCTGGAAGAAAGAATTATGTTATAGTGGAGAACCAGGAACATGTACAAGCAATCTATACTCATGGTTTCTTTGGCACTATTATTTTCAATAGGTAAAGATTTGTAAATAACCCATAAAGACAGTTTTTTTTTCTTAAGTAGCTTAAAACAATATAACACTGATTTATGATAAATATGTTATTATATTCATGATATAAGTCCAGAAAATATTCAATCTTACATTCATCATGCAATGTTTGACAATTCTAACATTGCTTAATTAACGCTCAGAGATGTATGTTACGTAAGGGCGGACCGACCGTAATTGTATAAAAAGCGAAAAATAGCCTAATTCAAAATTTAGAATTAGAGGTGACTTTTCTGTAATTTTCCTCTTGAATCAAATCAATGTTTATACAATGCAAGCTATGCAAAAACAAATCTATCTATTTCAGTGCATCTGTTGAACCAGAATATGAAACAAAAACGTGGCAACCAGGTTTAGAATTTGAAGCGGCTAAAAAAGATAGTGATAAGAAGTGGGAAGAAAAAGAAGACTTTTGGAAAACTGACCAAGGTGCCTATTCATCTAACACTTAATTTATTCCTTTAGGATAGGTTAGGTTGTATTGGATACTTGGTACTAGGTAGGGGGCACTGGTTAGGCATAGGAAAAGAAACTACTTTAACCCTTAATATGGGAAAGCACAAAAAAATGTTCATACTACGATATTATAATAGAATTTCATTCTTCTATTATAAAGTAGTAAGGTTTTTATCTGCCAGCTGAGCTCACGTACTGGTCCAAGAAATGTTGTAAAAAAATGGCGCTTATTTTTTTTGTAGCAGATAAAGAAATCTAATTAGAAATATGTATTAGATGCACTTCTATTAATATTTATTGTCCTTCTAGAATGATACTTGGTAAAATTAGCATTCAATATAATTAAACATTATTGGTAATATTTAATTTATTTGGCGTTATTATAGGAGATGATACTGGAAAAGAAAAGGAAAGAGAAGATGAAAAAGATGCAAATGAGGAACATAATAATAAAGCTGATGATAAAATGGAGGGAGAAGGACCTCAGAATTGGTCTGAAGTGGCAAGTTTCAATCAAAAAGTTTCCTTAAAAGATGTTTCTCTTCATTTGGAACTCTGCGAAGCTTTTTATCTTAGTTTTGCCATAGGTGAGAATTTTATAAATTGCAATTTATATATTATGATTTTGATAAACACCAAGGGATAGGGCGGCATTTAATTGTAATTACCCAAAGTTTTATTGGTTGAATTTTAAGGGTTGTTTCTTAACAAGTTTTGTTCAAACTTTTCCACCAATAATTTTAATCTTTAGAAGGGGTTAATTTAGTTAATCGTCATTTTCGATGTACATTCTACCCAACCTACTCCATGACGACTTAGGTCCAAACCCTTAAAACTGTTGTGATTTTGACAATTACTCAGGGAAAAGATAATGTGATTCTGACAAACAATTCTAAAGGAAAATTTCCCCACATCCCCCTTTCTTTTTTTCTCCCCTTCCTATCCACTCTCCTTCGATTACATAAGAAAACAAGTTATACGCCAACTTCAACCCAACAAAATATTAAATTTTGCGACAATTTCAATTGTAATTAATTGGCTGAATAGCAGCCCCTGCAAAAACTGTTAAAATCTGCTTGTACGTATTCCCATCTACTGTTTTTTATGCTTTGCTACTTATGGATGTTGTCATCCTTGTTTTTGATTCAGACTATCAAATATTAAGAATTTTATTCAAGATGTTTCAATAGTTACAAAACTTTTTTCGTGGATCATGTTTAATTAAATTCTGCTTCATAATAAGAAAATCTCTTTATGTTTTTCCTTTTTATAAAAGGGAAAGAGTTGATTAATAAAGATATCAAGGACGCTTAGATACATGTATATAAATATATACCTATATAATATGGCTTCTTAAGAAAGTGGAAAACTGTCTTCTACCAAAAAATATAAAACTTAGTTTTTTTGCCATTTAGATTATATAAAATTGTGGCTCCTAATAATTTCAACCTGGAAAGTGAAACAATACATAAAATTTTAGCATCCTCTGGTGGTTCTTATTGTCCTTCGTACCCTCAATTCACGAGATCTATAAAACTATCGTTTATTAGCTCCCTTTATATATTAGTTACATAAATATTTATAAATTAATTAGATAAGTCACATACGATATTTAAAAAGCAGCGTAACTTCTAAAGGGTGAGCAATTAAATGCGTAGATTTTAAAGATCCAAATTGCGCGGCTTGTGTGAATGGTAGATAAAAGGTATGCATACCGTTAGAATTGCTATAGACTCTAGTTTTAGGAAATATAGAACCGATTTCTGTGCTACGTATAGTTTAGAATCTTCGTGTTAAAATGTCCCAACTGACTTAAAACTTAACTTGCGAGTAAATCATTAAATGTTAAAGTACCTAAAGGTTTGCAAAAAAATGCTTACATTTTTAAAAATTTAATTGCGCAGCTTGTGTTAATAGTACAAAAATAATATTGCATACCGTTGGAATCGCTAAAAGCTCTAGTATTTCGAAATTTAAAAATTATTTCTTTGCTATGTATAATTTATGGGCTACGTGTTAGAATGTTCCAACTGACTTAAAATGCAACAGTTTCATTTTTCAACTTTCCTCACTTTTTTTATTTTTAACGTAGCTCCTGAACTACAATTAATAGGACAAAAATGGTACTTATATTTCCAAAAACTAGAGCTTATGACGGTTCTAACGATGTACAGAGAATTTTTCCACACAAGCCGCCCGATTTCAATTTTATAAATGTACGCGTTTTTACTTTTTGCATACCTTTTACTTTAATCTTTAATGATTTACTCTCAAGTCAAGTTTTATGTCAGTAGGAACAGTATACCAATTAGCTACTAAACTACAAGTAGCATAGAAATTGTTTTTTTTTATAATTTTAAAAACCGGTTCTAACGGTATGCATACATTTTTTTCTACCATTAACACAAGTCGCGCAATTAAAATTTTAAAATGGTATGCATTTTTATTAAATACTTCAATCTATAATGATTTACTCGCAAGTCAAGTTTTAAGTCAGTTGGAACATTTTAACACGTAGCTCCTATACTATGCTTAGCACAGGGAATCATTTTTATCCTATTATATAAAGAAGTAAGCTTTTTTTTGTCTGTAGCGAAGGATCTCGATAACCGCTGAACCAATATGGTTCTCCTTTACAGTGAAGCTTCTTATAGGTCCTAAGATGGTTTTAGGATATTTTATTTTTTATAAATAAGTCTGGGTATGGTTTAATGCTATTTATCTGCCTTTGATATACCTTCGAAAATAGAGCCTCTAGATGCTAGGGGCGTAGCCGCTAGTATTTCTAAAAACTAGAGTTCATAGCGGTTCTAACGGTATGCATACGTTTTTTCTACAATTAACACAAGCCGCGTAATTTGAATTTTAGAAATCTACGCATTTTTTGCTCACCCTTTAAATAGCCAAGGTTTAACCGTTTGATGGTCTATCTCCAAAATTATTACTAAATATAACGCTTTAAACGCAATCTTTGTTTGATAGAAGATCTGTATCAGTGTACTATACAGTGTACAGTACACTGATACTTAGTTAAACGCCAATATCTTGCAGCTGCTATACTTGATATAATACGGTCCTATTTACTGTTTCTAATTTAAATTACATCATAACATTGTGATATGAGTTTAATTATGTTTAGGATGTTTGGTTGTCAGCTGTGATAGTAATGGGCAGGAAATGACTTTAATTCAAATGTGGAAAAAATATTGTAAACTAGAACAAGATTTTCCATACAGGTAATTAAGATAGTAACCCAGAGAATTTACACAAATATTAAGATGTATAATATCAAATGCTTTATTGAGATCAGTGTTTTAAAGATTAAGATTTCACCAAATGATATGTTCTTGTGTCAAACCGTTGTTTTCATAAACAATATTCTGTTATAGTTCAAAAAAATTTAAGCTGACTGATATAAGATGACAAATTAATTGCTCTTGTTCGTGTATAATTCCCAATTTGTTTACTTTAGTGTTGTTATTGAAAAACAGATTGTAGAAAACATAAGTAAAATGTACTTGTTTCAATAAAATCTTACTGGGGAATAGTACATTTTAAGGATATGTTTCAAGATGTTATATCATGATATTTTATAATGAAAATAGTTTATCAGTAAAAGAATACAATATCATACTTCGAACTTTAAAGAATGTTTCATTCTGTTAGTTAAGTAATAATAAAAAATCTTTTTTATATTTTTCTTATTTTATCCTTTCCGTATTCGTATATCAAATTTATGTATATTTGTACATAATAATGCACAACTTCTGTAAATGACAGTTCAATCTTCTAAATATTCATATTTACACTGTGAAAATTTTAGTTTGACATTTGAAATAGTTACTACAATTCTTTACCAAGGTGTAGTATAAGATTTAGTCCGCGGACATTTAAATATATTCGGTCCTAATGTTTAATCGGGTTTTAAAAAATGACAAGATTTTTGAAAATAATCCTACCACTATGCCTACTATTCAATTTACAACGAAATATTTATTCAAATATGCCAAACCAAAGTTTCTTGCAGCGTACTAATGTATCTAGTTTAAGTTTAATATTATCACGTTTACAAGTCTTAATTGATAGCTATCTAATTCAAACAACATGTGAAAATTGAAATAAATATGAAATGAACAAGCTTTTAGAATTTTAGAGCTGACTAAACCTTTTTTAAGTTCTTAGAAATAAGTGTCGAAAGAACTTTTTTACTCATTTAAAACATGTAAAATCACCATGTTTATCATTTTAATATCCTTTATATTATACCTAGTTACTTTTGATATATTTCGTCGTCCATATTCAGGTACGCGGCATATCAATATTTTCGGTCACGTGGTTGGGTCACGCGGTCTGGATATACAATGGGCTCTGATTGGCTGCTTTACAAGCTAGGTAAGTAAATACTGAGTTGTTAATAAAGTAAAGATATTAAAAAGATACTAGGCTGTCATTGGTTACTTAGAAATAACAAGAAATTAATATTTAATCGCAATGACAATAAAGGTAGCGCAGCAGTAGCAAATTGTCAAAGAACAGAAAATTGATACACAGAAACAATTAAAGTCCCCTCCAACTTCAGAGTTCTTTTCAGTTAAGTAGATACGATTATCAACATTTTCCATTTTACAGGACCCCCATTCTACCATGCAACATTTACTGTGATAGTTGAGGCTGTTTCTGGCGAGACTGGACAAATCCTGCCAAAACCTGGCCTTGCCCATCCCCTCACCTGGACACAAATTTTAGCACTTAACAGGTGAATTTATTATTGGTCATTTAATGTTTTAATTTTTAGTATGTAAAGAAGAATGTCAGTCCGTATGGAGGAAAAGATTAATTAACCGCTGGACCGAAAGGTTCTGCTTATTATAAATGCTGCCTACTGGTCCATTGATGATTTTCTGCATTTTTACTAACATTATTCTTAAAATTCTTGTCTTAAATATTAAGCTGTTATTGTATTCTTCATCCTTTTGCAAAAATACAAGCACTAGATAAAGCTGTTAACGTTTCTAGGGGGCATTTTAAAAGTTATGTTTATTGTTTAGGTTAAACGAGAATGTAAACAAGAACTTGTTATTAGCACGAGTCGAGGAACATAACTTACAACCATCAGATTTCGAGTCTCCATTTCTGATCTCTAAACTTGCAGTCTCATTAAAGAGGTAATTTTTATTTTGGACTGCCAAAATTATGACCAGTGATGATAATTCAAATCGGTTTTAAATTAACATTGCCTATTTTGGACCAAAAATCCAAACAACAGTTTTTAGTTTCTTTGAGAAAGACGAAACAAGTTGTGTGTGTTTTCATTTAGAAAGGGAAGGAGTGGACTTTAAATTGCACTGGCACCTCTAAGTTTTATAAGTTTTTAAAGGCTCAAAAACTTTGGGTACTTTTATTGAATTGTGATTGGTTGGTTCCAGATGTGAGCAGTGTCCAAAATTTTCTAACAATTTTAATCTACATAAGGTATATTTTTGTTTTTCTGATATTGGATAAACATTAATTTATAGTTTATTGTCTTATTCCTTAACATACCTGCATTTAGGGGAGTATTTTGAAGGGGGGCATTAATCACTCAACACGCCATAGAAATTTAATTTAGCTTTCTTTCTTTTTTTAAATACGCTGAAAATCTATTCAAATAGCTGAGTAATCAACTTGAACTTCTTTTATATTTTGAGATTAATATCCTATTCTTGAAATACTATACAACTATATTTCCTATAGTATCAGCAAAGCTTTGACATATTTAACTTCCAGGACGAAACCTCTTTAAATATATATTTTTGTGTTTTGTTGGGTTAGTACCGTCAAACTTATGATGAAGCTTTGCATTTGTCAAAGAAAGGGTTAAAGAATTATAAATAAAGTACAAGTACCACATCCAAGGATAATAGATAATGATATACCTAAAGCCTAAAGTAAAAATAAGTTTGCTCAAAGCTTTATTTTTTAAAAATAACATTTCTTCTGAAATATTTTCGTTATTAGAGACGCAAATGAAAATTATTTTGTCTCAATTGCTCCACTTTTAGCTTTTTAAAATATATAATATTTTAATTCCCCCTCACCCTATTACCTCCAAGGGGGTTGTTTTATGGGTGTTAACCCCCCCCCCCCCTTCAAATGAAAAAAGCTTGGACATCCTTGCCTATATAATATAAAGGTTACCCCCCAAAAAAATTTTACCTCAGCCCCCCCTTAAATAAAAAGGCTGGGACGTCCTTGTTTCCACCCTAGGCTAAAGTTACAAAGAGAAAATAAAGGAAAATGCTAAATATTGCTTAGTAAGACATGATTAAATTCTGCTTCACTTTTTCATTCTAAAATTAAATAGAATATTTATTTTACTTTTCAAAAGGAATTTAATTCTCATATTTTTTATGAAAAGGATTTTTAAAAATTTTAAAAATCTTTTTTGTCCTTTAAGATTTTGACATTAAATACTTGTTATAAATGAATATTCCAGGGACTTTCCAAAACTATGTAAAAAAATCTTTGAACACTTTTTAAGTGGTAATTTTTAGGGTGAAACGGTGGCAACCAGCTGAGATGAGGTGGGATGAGAAACCAGAAGTTCCTGTTCAACCTAAAGTCAATAGAAAATAGAAATTTAGGAAATGTGAAAACAAGTGTTTTATAATCTTAGATTTGTTTACTACTATTGTAGGTTTTTATTAGGGGATGAAAGACTGATTGGTGATACCAATAAATTTCAAACCTTACACCCCAAATATTTTCCAGCTATTTAAGTCAAAACGCACACATTAGAATAGGGAAAAGATTTTTAAAAATTACATTTAAATTCCAAGATATGGAAATCCTGATATAAGCATTCTATTAGTTCAATTTTGACATAAGCAAAGCATATAATCACAAAAAGAATTCTTATATAAAAGTAACATGGCGACTGTATGTATTTGTAGCTAACAATTAAATCGATATGTTTTTCATTTACAGGGAAGCTTATTATTGGTCCAGTGAAGTTCTATAAAACTAATTTGAAGTAGATTACCTCCTCTCTAACAAGTAAAATCACCCCGAGAAAAATTCTTTATCAATTTAAATTGAAAGTGTAGGGTCGACGGCCCGCACTGTCCCTCACAAGGCTTCTATTGTTTTAGCCGTTAGTATAAACAAAAAGTTCTAAAATTTGTATCTTTACATACCATTAATATCCATTATAGATGCATTTTGTGCAATTTATTGCTAAAAGCGTACTAATTAATGCTAGATGATAAAATTAGATATAATGGCGTTGTCTTAACAAATTAGTGTGAGAGAAAGGGAGACATAATTAATTCAGCTATCTCGTAATCAAAGCATCTAGTTCATCTAGAAACACCCTAGATAGCCATAAACTTCATATTAAATAGTTTATAATATTATACCAAATATACACTTGTTTTATTTATAATTATCTTTTAATTCTAATTATATACATTAGTTTTTGTTTGAGATGTTTTCTCTTGTTTTATCCAGATGTATAATAATATGATAAAGATTATATTTCTCTGTTCTCTGTATTAACATGATTAATAATCACAAAAGTTACTTTTAGCTTCACATATAAAGGAATAGTTGGACAAAATATAAATTTTTGGGACAGATTTTATTGATGAGAAAATGTAAAGAGATTGAAATAAAAAATAAGATTCTGGTCTATTTTACGTTTATCCCTTTACTTGTGTGTTAACTCTTGTATCTGATAATGGGATTTAGATTTCTAGGAATTTTAGCACTTTTGCTTCTAAGAATACATCCATTTTCTTGTGTCATACTTTTTACAAAAAGAAAACAATCAAAATATTTTTATTAATAGTGTATTTTGGATGTATAGCAGACTGTAGCTAATTATAGAATAGTCTTGCAATTCTTACCATCAAATAACTTCACTTTATATTGTTGATCAACTTTATTAATACATAAAATGCAAGCAAGTAATAATATTATAACTGATAACTCTGTATATAAATACTAGCGGTTTCGCCCCTAGCCTCTAGGGGCGTTGCCCCAAGAGGTGATAAAAAAAATTTTGGTGAAATTCGTAAAAGGACCAAGGAAATCTTCAGAAAAAAAAGGACCAAGGAAATCTTCAGAAAAAAAGACCAAGAAAATCTTGAGTAAAAAAATGGGGATTTTTTTTGTTTTTGGGGGGGTTGGGGGTGTCCCACCCCCCAAGAAAATAGCCTAAAACCACCACAGGACCAGTAGGTATATTCCCTGAAGAGTAGAATCCGATCGGTTCAGTGGTTACCGAGATCTTAAGGGACGAACAGACATCATTCTACTTTGTATTATAGATATCCTGGGTCTGTCTATTTATAATAAAGAGGAGTAAACCTACTCTTTAGTCAATACTACAATAGCTGATACCAATGATTTACTTAATAAAAGAATGAGGTTTTCTCCCTTTTTAAAATTTTAGTTCATTACCAATTTGATTTTTTTCACTGGTATTGGTATTACTTAAAAATCAGTTACCTACTCTTTTTGATATCCATGGTTACCAAAGATGACATTTATTTTTAGCTTGAAAATAGAAAAAAAAAGGTACAGATAAATAATGAAGAGACCTATTTCTATACGGACAACACCCCACCCCCTCAAAAAAATATATTATGTCATTAGGCACTAAAATCACTTTGTATTCGTTTCGTAATCATTAAGCAACCATGAAGTTTTGGGCAAATACTAAAGAATATGCCAAGTTTACAGAAGAAAACATTTGATTTCCTTTTTCATGAATAGATCAAAGAAAAGCAAAATAAGAGAAGATTGAAAGAAATTCTTAACATTCAGGGATAAACGAATGACTGAATTTTATACATTAAAAAAATCAAATTATCAGTTCTCAGATTTGTAGTTTGACTAATTTCTTTTTTCACGTAATAAGGGATTATTCATCTTACATATTAAACCTTTAACATTACTATGTAAAATACCTATTGCTGTATTCTTAAAACTCAAAAATGAAATGTAATAATTGGAAAATGCTTTTTAAAGAGTTTTCAGTTTACCAGAAATTTACAACTTTAAATTTAAATCAGAATTTTTAGTTTTCATCTTCAAAGAAAAAAGGAAATTTTATTTAATTTTCCATATTTTATGGTTGAAAATATTCGTTTCGTATATTAAAAATTGTGGAAAAATGTATACCTAGTGACATTTTTAAGCAAGACCATATTTACCTATTGTTATTCTTAGTAAGAGGTCAGCTAGCTTTTTAAACAATTTTTAGCAGAGGCAAAGCAGATATTTATTACAACTATTTTTTCATTATTTAGATACACTGAAAAAGTAGAAAGGTTATTTGTGACTCCCCTTGCATAAAATATTGCCAAAATATCAAATAGCTGTGATATCCTGTAATTACATTTTTTTATGCAACTGTTTTTTTTTCAGAGGCCGCCTTAAGCCTAGAATGGCGGATAATTTTCCTGAAGAAACCTTTAGAGTTGGAAGCATAATAAAATGTGAGCTGTACACACAAAAGGTAGTTTATGTGTATTGGTTTCAAGAGATTTTTGTCTGGACATTTTGATAAGTTTTCTTGTGCCCTTTTCATTTCTTTTCAGTGTAAAACAATTAAGATTTTATAAAAAAAACTTTAAGAAAGCATTTAATCCATGTACAATGCTTTGAGTTAGATGTATTTGCGACTTTTGTAGGTGGGAACTTTATTGTTTATTTTAAGTTGAAGATAAACTAGAAGTTTTATTTATTTTCATTCTATTATGCACGAATGGGATTGGGCAAACCTTGGTTAAAGAGAAGCTGCGCTATAAAATGATAATTTATAATACGATTTAGACGGTCGAGGGGGAGGTGGTTGCCTGGGATCAAACGAACAGGGTACTCATACTGAAGTCAGAATCCAAGACCAGATCCAACCTTAGCAATGTTCAGATCATCAACCTTGAATTTGTAACAGACATACAGGTAACCATGATTATAGAGTAGAAAAAGATTTTGGTAAATGTTAAGTAACTTCATGTTCACAAAGGATGTAATTTTCGTCTGTAAACGATACGCGACTGCAGAAGATTATAATACGTATAGAAGAAATTCGCAATAAACAGCATTATTACCTGAAACAAATGTTAATTATCCATAAAATGCGAAGCATGTAAACTAATTGACGGACAGAAAACTTAGGTATAGATCAGTTTAGCTTCTTACATTAGGATATTATATCAAACTATAGCTGGCTTCTATATACAACAAACACTAAGTTAGAGAAACTAAGTTTCATTGAATACTTTAATTTTATTGGTGTTTCCAAAACTAAAATATTTTCTTTGACTTGATGAGGAAAAATGCAACAGATTAATTTCATCAATATCTGAAAAGTGCTTATTTATATTCAAATTTAAAATTCGTTTCAATCTTGCTAAATTACAAAATGCATAATCAATATTTTAAAAATATACGTTACGAAGGGACAAACTGACCGACCCTGAATTTTATAAAAGATTTACCTTTAGAAGAATTTAGTACTGGAATTTTAATAACGTGAAGAAGAACAGCGTAAAAACTACTTACTAATTAAATTGAAATGTTTTAATCAGAACTTTTGCATAATTAAAGAGAATGAGGAAAAGTTGAGAAAAATTAAAATTTTGAAATTATTAAAATTCAAATTCTAATTTTTTTGGACTTGAAGAAATTACTTTACTTTTGATATTCACTTTTTTAACGCCTTGCTATTATAGGTATAACTTCTTCTGTGAAATTAAAACCAGCATTTACTGTTTTGTTATCTATAATACAAAGTAGCTTGATGTCTGTCCGTCTGAAGCTTAAGATCTCAGTAACCGAAGAACCGATTGGGCTCTACTCTTCAGGGAATATACTTACTGTTCCTGTGATGGTTTTAAGCTATTTTCCTGGGGGGTGGGACACCCCAACCCCCCCTAAAACTAAAAAAAGTCACCCCCCCAAAAAAAATTATTTACATTTTTTGTAAAATCTCAGTAACTGCTGAACAAATTGGGCTCTACCCTTCTGGAAATATACCTCTGGTCCTCTGGTGGTTTAAAGCTATTTTCTTGGGGGGTGGGACACCCTAACCCCCCAAAAATAAAAAAATCCCCACTTCCAAAATTTTAAATTTTTTTTTTATTTTTGTAAACATAAACTAGTAATTGGGGTGGGGGAACCCCACTGCTCCATGGGGCGAAGCCCATATGAATCCCCCCTCAAAAAAAAATTTTCAAATATTTTTTTTACGAATTTAAATTTTTGTGCATACAGCGCACAACCTGGTTTTAATTTTACCACAAAGTAGATAATTAAACAAAGAATAACTTTTTTGAATATTTATATTTAGGAGGGTTGACTTTCCATTACTTCATAGGGCGAAGCCCCTAGAGGCTAGTGACGAAGCCGCTAGTTGATTATATAAATTAGCAATTTAAAATTTTTACGAACTGTAATAATGTTGATTTTTCTAACATTAATGTACAATTACACAATAGTTTTACAATATTTTCAAAGAGAAAGGATACAATAATGAGTATTAAAAAGATAAAAATCCACGAATAATTTTCATATCTTGTACGTTTTTGTAACTGTATTTGAATGCATAACTAGTTCCGGGAAGTGAATAATGGACAATAAATAAAAAAAATTCTTGATTTGCGTTTTTTTCTGCTTATGGTGTGAAGAAAGGGTTGTAGATTAACTCAAGCGTCATGGACCCATTACACCTTCATTTATATCGTTTTTATGCTTTATTGATCTCGTTTTACTCCCTGAAAAATAGAACTTTGTCCTTGGTTGTATTGTTTATCTACCTAGTTATAATAAAGGTATTGTAATAATGTTTGTATAGATGATATTTACATTCAATAGATGCAATCACCCCCACATTATTCAATACAAATCCGTTATTCTTAATAGCGATGCTACTCTATAATTCGCTATATTTTTCTGTTTGTCTGTTATGCTTACAAAATAAAACTGGTCTTTTTTTGGTTGAATGAATAAAACGACTTAATTTGTTCGTTTGTACGTACATGCATGATTCCTTGGTGCTTTGTAACCTATGGATGTTGTCATCTTTGCTTATGTAAATATTCGCTTTTTAAGGGTGTACGTACAGGGGTTAATATCAAGGGCTAACAGTATTTGCAGTAAATCACTTAAGCTTTTTGTTATTGTGCTTTGATATTGGAATTGTGTAAAAATACTCTTACTACATGTTTTTTTTGCTTTTAAAAATCATTAGATAGTTCTCTTAATTTTGTTTATTCAAAAAAATGAAATGAAGTGTTATCTTTGAGGACTGGTAAATACTATTAAAGTGTTATTTGAAGATAATTCTGTTACTCGTAAGGGCCCCATTGATAACTTTATCTTTTATAACAGATTTGTTTGTGTCTATTCTTGATGG
>LS050782.1:507-10561 GCA_900241095.1 Acartia tonsa | reverse complement strand
TTATCTTCTTTTTAGGAACAAAAATAAATAAAGTGAAACTTCAAACCGTTTCATACTTAAGATACTAAAATACTTGCAGCGTTAGATATAACATAAGGTTCGAATTTTGTCTAAACCGCGTCATAACTGAAGACATTTAATTATGATATTGGTAGCTCGACAAGGTGTCTCATAAATCAGCCATGTGACGTCATAAAAATGAGAAAAATGAGAGGAAAAGAAGGAAAACAAAAGAGATGAATATTCCCAATTTTTAATGACGTCACAGTTACTATTATATGGTAGAATGTCCTGGCAAATAAACAGTTATGACTTATTGGTTGTCTAATGGGTGATATGCAAATTTTGTTGTTCAGTCAGGGAGAGGACATTAGCTGATTATTACACTAGTCCCCAAAGATTGATAATAACATTTTCTTATTCGTTAACTCAAGTTTAGAGATTTTTAAGGTTTTTTTATTTTTTTGAGTTGAGTGTCCAAACGTTCCAATCACTAATTGCATTATTCAGAACGGTTATTTTTGTGTATCTTTATTGGGAATGTACATCAACTTGTCGGCTATTGTCTTATCCCTTTAGATTCCTGGATTATAATTATTCAACAAAAGCGTTTAATGAAAGGGAACTTAGGAAATAAGACAATGACTGATAAATGTATTGCATCCCCAATGCTGATACACAAAATCACCCCTTTTGCAATTTACTTTTAGTAGTTTAAACTTAATGAACCAATAAAAATCAAAATTCAATTAAAGTCCTCAAAGTTGTTAAGCTAACGAATAAAAAAAAACTTTATTTTAAAACTTTGGGAACTTGTATAATAACAGCCCATTGACCCTCCCTCTACTCTAAATATTGTTTTTTTTTTATATAATTGTTCTTTTTTATAATAATAAAAATACAAATTGCTATTTAACAAAAGCGTTTAAGTGGCGCAGCAATAACATTCTAACAATTTCAGGGATCTAAAGGGATAATTAAATGAAAATTAATGTGCATACCCAATGATTATACACACAATTACTCCTACTGTAGATATAATTAGTGGTTGAAACGTATGTACATTCAAATAAAGGTTTCAACCAATCAAAATTTATTAAGAGTCCCCAAAGTTGTCAAGCCAACGAAATATAAAACTTTGATGACTTGTGTAAGAAAAAGTCCAATATTACCTCCCTCCCTAGTTTAATATTATAAGTAGCACAGCCATTTCAAGCTAATAATCATATCAAGATAATTGTTCAAATTATATTTTTCAGAAGGTTAAAGTCATCAAAAACTGTATGAATAACATTACACTGGAACCCATAGTTTTCCTTTAAAAACTCTGGGTACCAGTTTTAACCAATAATTATAATCTATAGAAAAGTGGTAATTTTGTTTTTCATCCATTGGGGATATACATCAATTTATCGTCCATTGTCTAATTCCTTTAGATCACATGACTAACGACCGACGGACATACCCTAGTAATATAGTAGCTGCGCTACGTTTTAAACAAAATTGTAAACAATTTGCAAAGACTCTCTAAATAATTGCTTTACAAAAATTTCTTTTTGTTACTTTTTCAATAGCTTTTAGGTTTCTTAAGATTAAATTCTAGATAAAAAAAATTTATTTGGATCTAATACAGTTTTTGGTAAAATGTTGGATAATGGATGATAAATTTATTTACACACCCCTATTGTGATAGACAAAATTATTCCTTCTATAGATTTATATTGGCAGTACCTTCCCCAAAGATATAAAAAACAAACCTCCTCAAACTTTTTAAGAATTTATGTTTCAAATACGGTATTTAATGCTAAACAGGCATATTGAAGGAAGGCACCCTTTTGGATTGGATGTTACCAAATAAGTATTGTCCAAACTTTTCAACCAATAATTTTAATTTATAGAAAGCTGATTTTGTCATTCTTTATTGAAAATATATATCAGTTTATCGTTCATTGACTTATCCCTATATATCCCTGTATTTTACATTTAACTGCAACTGTTATAAAATAATTTGTTATACAAATGTATTTTAAGTGCTTAGAATCAGGCTCGGGAAGAGGGCATTGGGCTGCTTTCCACACTAGTCCCCAAAGTTTTACAATAACTATATCTTATTCGTTGACTTACCAGCATTTGAGACTCTCATTAAATTTTGATTATTTGGTCACTAAGTTGAGTGTCCAAACGTTTCAACCATTAATTGTAGTATATTGAATCATCATAGGAGATGTACATTAATTTATTAGCCATTGTCTTCTCCGTGATTATTTTGTCTATTGAATTCAAATAATATACTTGATCCGTAGGTCTGTCGGTCACGCTTTTTAATATTTTATGGTTGTATTTCATCAATTAGGGGAAGAAGGGGACATTTGACTGTAAATTATGCTGGACCCCAAAGTTTTATGATAAAGTTTTCTTTTTGTTGGCTTAACAACTTTGGGGACTCTTATTGAATTTTGATTGGTTGGTTCATTAAGTTGGGTGTCAAACTTTTCAACCAATCAGTGTATATTAATCGGCCATTGTCTTATCCCTGTAGATCACTGAATTTGAATAATTTACTTGATCCGTCGGTCTGTCGGTCATGCTTTTGACATTTTTAATATTTTAGGGTTGATGTGCCCACCCGACAAAGGAGGCAACGAGAAAACCCAGAGAAACGCCAAAATTATTGAACAAAATATTGAGGTAGGTTTTTTTTATGGCTTTTCTGCTGGATTAGAACCGGTTCTCAGCTATAATTTTCATTGTAATATCTGCGAAAAGCTGTCTATAATACTCTATAATTTGAAATGTCCGTCTGTCCGCATGAAACATGAATTTCTTGGCTCCTATAAAAGATAGATGGGTGAAACTTGTTGTCAATATTCCGATAAATATGGAGCATAATTAAGTATCAAACATTCATGGCGGTCGGACTGCTCTTAATCAGGTTTTTAGCTACTTTTAAAGACACAGAAAAAGGCCAAAATTATTGAACAAAATATTAAGGTAGGCTTTTTTATGGCTTTTCTGCTGGATTAGAACCGGTTCTCAGCCATAATTTTCATTGTAATATCCGCGGAAAGCTGTCTATAATACGATGTAAAGACGCAGATTAACGCCAAAATTATTGAACAAGCTAAGCTACTCTATAATGTCCGCAAGAAACTTTTTTTGGGGAAACAGTTGATTTTCTCGTCCTCCTCCGTTCTTTGAAAAAAAGAAAATATTTTTTACTTCGTTTTGTGATTTAAAAAGTATTTATTTTTAATCCAATATAGAATGTGTTGTTCAGTAGCAAAGCTACCCTACTCATACTTTTACATATATAATTTATATATTTTTTATCTGTCCATTAAGATCTCGCAATGTTTTGACCTTGTACTTTTCAGTATAAAAATTATCCGCTAAATTAGAACCGGTTATGTGCCATACTGCAAAATCTGGTATAGCATCGTATTACAAACAATTTTCCACAAATACTAAAGTAAAAATTATAAAATTTAAACTAGTTTTAATCTTATAATTTTCATTTTATTATAAAAGTAAAACTGTCTATAATGCCATGCGAGAAAAAATATATTTTTTGCAAAACTTCCCTGCGTTGCTTAAAAATGTTATCATCCTAGTTATTTTGTTGGCAAAAAAAATTAACAAAAACCGCATTATAGTGTGGCATTCATCAGGGATCTAAAGGGATAAGGCAAAGGTGATAGATAAGATTTTCCACTTCTGTAGATTACAATTAGTGCTTGAAACATTGAGACTTACTAATACAATACCTACCAATACAAAATTAATAGAACTTCCCAGCATAATCATACAATTTTGGGACATTGAACTTTCAATTACTCTGGTACCCAAAGTTTTATAAACATGTAATCTTATTTGCCGTTTAAAAACTTTGGGTACTTTGATTTTGATTGGTTAAATCAATGGATGGGGTAATTTTGTTTATCACCATTTGGGATTTACATCAATTTATCATCCATTGTCTTATCCCTTACGATTCCTGGCTAAATTGTAAATTTGTTACCTAAGCAAAATGATATTTCTTCCACAAAAACCAGAAAATTAGGTTTTTCCATTTCTATGGAACAGCTATTGTCGATTTCTTTCTCATTTATGAAAATATTTTTAACCAGGGATCTAAAGGGATAAGACAATGGCTGATAAATTGATTTATATTTCCTATGATAATACACAATACTACCTTTTCTGTAAAAATTATTGGTTGAAACATTTGAACAATAAATGAAATGAACAAACCATTCGAAATTTAATAAAATTCTCTAAAGTTATTGAACTAATGAATATGAACACGTTATTATTTAACTATGGGGACTAGTGTAATATACAACCCAATGTCCCCTTCATCCCTGGCAGCTAAAATTTCTACAATAAGGGTATGCCTGTTCGTCATTTATAATCATGATTGACCTCACCTGCTGAAAACTTAAAAAAATGACAGTCATGTATTTGTCAAAACACATCCTTTTACTTTTATATAAGTATCTTTACTATATATTTTATGTTATAATTATCAATGTGCAGCTTATGGTAAGTTTATTAAATGCACATTTAATGAAAAATAAAATCTAAAAAAATGTTTCTTGTACAGTATTAAAATTGTATAACTTTTTTGTATAGTATATTAAAAATTGTATACTATAAATTAATATTATAATTGACTGCTTGGTCTTTATAATTGTACATCTATGCATTACATCTATTACCGTTTCTTCGATACTGTATTTTTAAAAGTGAAGCTTTTCTATAATTAGGGTCGGTTCGTTCGCATGACCGTAATTGTTAGCTGTTATTGTTAATCTATGTAAAATATCTTAAATCATATTTTTTTATTATCTTATGTTTTATACCTATACTTTTTTTGACAAAATGAATTGAAAATGATTGCTAGAATTGAAATATATCATCATGTCTTAGAAATTTAATATAAAAACAAGTATGTTGTCATCTTTGTTTAATTATATATATGTACATAAACGCTGAAAATAAGCTATACTTTTTATTAAACATATAAAAGTAACAGGTCGTCTGTTTGTGTTTACTGAAGTATCTCTCTAACCACTAAATCGATATGGTTCTCCTTTACCATGTGGCTGATCATAGGTCCTGGGGAGGTTTAAAACTATTTTGGATGATGGTAGTAGTAAAAAATGTTAGAAAAATTATTGAACCAACCAATCAAAATTCATAAAAGTTCTTAAGCCAACGAATAAGAAATTGTTATTTTAAAACTTTGGGGACTAGTGTAATAAAAATCCCAATGTCCCCTTCCTCCATGATATATGAAAGACATACAAACATGTTTTGATCATAGAGTAGCTTCGCTACTAATTCCTTATCTAACTATTAACACAGGATATTAAATTACACAAAGACCAACTTGTCTTAAGTAATCAATATATTATTTTGAATGTACATTAACTTAGGGAGAGATGAATGGGCTGTTTATTACACTAGTCATCAAACTTTCATTGGCTTTACAACTTTGGGGACTTCAACTGAATATTGATTGGTTGGTTTATTAATTTGAGTGTCCAAACGTTTCAACCACGAATAATAATCAACAGATGGGGTAATTTTGTGTATTAACATTGGGGATGTACAATGTACATCAATTTATTGGCCATTGTCTTATCCCTTTAGATCTCTAACATTAACTGTATTTATATGAATGGATATAGAATACGAGGATATTATGAAAGATATATTTGTACATAAATGCTGCAAATAAGCTATTTAATAAAGTCAGTAGCTGTCGATAGTGCCCTAGAAAAATGGGGATTTATATCACTGCTATACCTATTCATTTGACGTCAAGAAATACGGTATACCCCATCTCTTTTGTAGGAGGGTTATTGCCCCCTTTCTTTCTCTTCCCTTCTACTATGACGTCAATAGAATAGGTAGGCCAAAAGCTGTTATGTCTATCCCCATTTCTTAAGGCACTAAACACAGCTACATAAAATCATGTATCATGATAATGACAAATGGTGTACTATACTTTCTTTTAAACATTAAACTAGTAAAACTATGTCCATAAGCAGAGCAACAAGCAAAAAAAAAACATTTTAAGATGCTAAATTACTGAAATATCCGAACTTCCATTTTGGACGTATGTTCAGTGCCCTCGGAAAATGGGGATAGATGTCACAGGTTTTGGCCTAAATATTCTATTGGCGTCATAGTAGAGGGAAAAAGAAAGGGAAGGGGTCAAGAAAACCCATAGGAAAGAGAGTATAGGGTATTTCCTGACGTCAATAGAATATGTAGGCCAAAAGCGGTAGCATCAATCCCCCTTTTGCTAGGGCACTAGCAGCTACTATGGGACAGCTACCAAAAATACTATGATGTAAAAAGTGAATTCATCATATTTGTATCTATATAAATTATACATTTGCTTCAATTGTATAGATATAACCTGAAAATTTGGCTGTTTTCCTCAAAGTACATAGCAAGCACAAAAACCCATCCCACCCTATTTTGAAATAAAATTAAATTTAGAGGGGGGTTGGGGTTGGAAGTAGTGTCTTAAATTAGGTTAGGATAAATAATTGGTAACAAGGTTAAGGCACAACAATAATAAGGATAGGTTCCCCCTCAAATGGTTAAACATAAAAAAAATCTCCACCCCCTCCACCTATATATATTTTATTTCAAAAATATAGGAGGAGGTGTATTCCTTGCTTGCTAGGCACTTTCAGAAAAAGCACTTTTTTGTAAAGCAAAACGTATATACTGGTTTGTTTATCATAAGCATCTAAGGATTGTATATATCTATACTTATAACATTTTGTAATTCAAAATAAAATTCATACTTAAATTCTTGTGAATTGGTAAATAAATATACTCATTTGTATATAAAAATCACACTGATAATTACCAAAATTTGCATTTTGTTCTACATGACTAAAATACCGGTTTCTTTTTTAGGAAAAGATCCGCACCGCGCGGCTGGACCTGTTCTTCCTGGGCCTCTTTCCCATCCTCTTCTCCATCTTCAACCTTTTCTACTGGATCCTCTTTCTCACTAGGTAAGGTCTCCTCAATCAGCTGTTTTTGATTTCCCGCCATTATTCTATTATTATTCTTTCCGCTTATATAGGTCAACTTTACTTTCCTGCTATTTTTATTAAATATGTAAATTTCTCTCTCTTTCCCATCCTTTTCTCCATCTTCAACCTTTTCTAGTGGATCCTCTTTCGCACTAGATAAGTTTTTCTCAATCAGCTGATTTGATTTCCCGCCATTTATCTAAATTAATCTTTCCGCTTATATAGATCAACTTATTTTCCTGCCATTTTCATAAAATATGTAAATTTCTCTCTTCTCCCATATTCAACCTTTTCTACTGGATCCTCTTTCTCACTAGGTAAGGCCTTCTCGATCAGCTGTGTTTTGATTTCCCGCCATTTTCTATTATTATTCTTTCCGCTTGTATAGGTCAACTTTACTTTTCTGCTATTTTTAATAAATATGTAAAATTCTCTCTTTCTCCATCTTTAACCTTTTCTACTGGATCCTTTTTCTAACTAGGTAAGGCCTTCTCGATCAGCTGATTTAATTTCCCGCCATTTTCGAACACAGTAATAGTGTCTGACTGATTATGACGTAACAAAAAAAATTAGCCAATGAGAGGCCACTATAAATTTTACCATTGGTCAATAACGGCCTCTCATTGGCTAATTTTTTTTGTTATGTCATAATCAGTCAGACACTATTACGGTGTTCCATTTTTCTATATTGATCTTTCCGCTTAGGTCAACTTTACTTTCCTGCTATTTTTGGATATGTAAATTTTACAGTGATTCTCCTGCCATTTTATGACAATATTTTAGCTTATATTTCTACTTATTTTTTCGCCTTTTTCATTGATATTTTTCCGTTATTTTCAATGCTACAGTTCTTTAATATCATTTTCCCTTCATTTTTGTCTATCTCTTCAATACATTCTATTTTCTTATTTTGATATGTTTTAATGTTTACTTAATAGAATAGCATATCATTTTCTTCTCTATATAGAAGTGTTTGTCTTATAATTCATAATTAGTAAAAAAATGTTATAGTCAAAATAAATTTATTTCCCCTCTATAGATTTTTTATAAATAGCCTTTTAAAAATTTTAAGCTTTTTAGAAATTTTGTTCATTACTTAATGTTATAATTAGTAGCATAACTACTCTATACTAATGTATGGCCTTTACCCGTTTGTAGAAAAGTAAAAGTGGCAAGTTTAAAATTTGAGTGCCTATAAAAAATGAAGTCATATAAATGACCAATGATAGGCAAATACACAGACTAAAGTACCAATAGAATTCCAGTACACATTTTAATTGACCAATGGTAGGTCAGTGTGATGTTATTTTTTACAGGCTTAAAAAAAATCTTCTATTCTTTTTTAAGATTTGTGAATTAGATGCTAAATTAACAAAAAAAATTATATATTTATTCAAAATTAAGTTAAGTTGTTTTTGCTGTGCTACTTTTAGAAAATCGTTCTTTTTATTATTATGTGTTATAGAATAATAATATTATTTGATTTATTTATGTATAATTATTTTCTCCATTATTATCTAATTGATTTGCAGAAACAGTAACCGTTAAATGTAAGTAGAAACAGAAACTGATTTGAACCATCCATGGCATTTTTAGGATTTCATTGGAAAGGGTGCTTTCACATAAAGACCGTTGTTGAACACTGAGGGGATTCATTTGTTCGGTTAGGTTACATTTGGCACTGATTAGTCCCTCAGGTATAGACCCTGCAGGGTTAAGGACACTCACATGGGTAGGGCAAAGGAAAATGAGCTAGCAGCAACCTCATTACTTTCATTTTATTTAAAAGATGATGACAAATGGGGGTGTTCATCAGTGTTCTACAGACACTTTGAGTGAAGGCACCTCTGTCAATAAGCTGCTGTATAATACTTTATTGTATATGTTTTTTTTTATCAATAACTTTAAAGAGAATGGCAGATAAATTGATGATTCTCAAGGATGATAAACAAAATTGCCCCGTTTGAAGATTACATTAATTGGTTGAAAAGTTTGGACACTACTAGTTGGGAACCAACAAATCAAAATTCAAGTACCTGATTATTTGATCCAACTAATAAGATAACGTGGTTATACAACTTTGGTATACTAGTGTAATTTAAAGTCTAATATCCCCTTCCTCTCACCAACTTTCCATCTTTTATAGATTTTAAGCTATTTACATGGAGGGAGGGGACATTGGACTGTTAATTACACTGGTATCCAAAGTTTTGGGAGTACACTATTTCTTATTGGCTTGTCCTCAAACAAATCTGGGTACTTAAAAAAGTCTTGATTTGGGTTGTACAAAATGGGTAATTTAAAAGATTCATTTAAAGTCCAATGCAAAGGAATTGTGCTATTATGTTATATCTATATACGCAATTTTATCTACCAACTAAAAAGTTATTGATAAAAAATTTTTACTATATAGTATACTTCAGCGATTTGCAATGAGTCATTTTTTAAAATCTAAATGTTGTAGTTTATATATAACCCTTTTTATTTATATCAAAGTTATTATTTATAAAGTGAAACTTTTAATCATTTGAAGTAAATGGGAAGCTTGGCATATCAAGTGTCTAGAATAATCAAAATGCACGGCTAGTATTTTTTCTGATATCTTCGAAACTGATTTTTATTCGCTGGATTGGAACCGGTTCACAGCCTTACAAATAAAATTATGTATAGCATCATATTACAGACAATTTTCCACGAATATTAAAAATTTTAAAATGAATATTTTAATATCCCCTGAAAGCTGTATATAATACAATGCGATAATTAACTATCACAATATACAAAATAAAAAAAGTTATCAGTGTATTTTGAGTATTTTAGTTGGTTGATAATCCCAGTTTCCTATTTCCTTCAAGTGTTTAAAGTTTCACTTTATTTGTAACTATTTTGATTTATATGTTCTATATATATATAACTTAAAAGGACTCTCCACAGAAAAATCAACTTTGGATTTTTGAAAATCTAACCTGAAACTATTATTCTCTGTTCAA
>LS050776.1:4947-15911 GCA_900241095.1 Acartia tonsa | reverse complement strand
CCCCCCCCCCCCCCCCCCCCCCCCCCCCCCCCCCCCCCCCCCCCCCCCCCCCCCCCCCCCCCCCCCCCCCGGCGAGACTTACTAAAGAAAAGAATTGAATGATTAGTTATAACTATCAATAGATCCTAGATTTCAATAGAAAAGGGAGAACATGAAAAAAGGAATTATTTGGGCATGTTAAAATCACCCTATAGATTCAAAACTTTCTTTGAGGATTTCTTACAACTTACTCAACTTATTTAATCAACCAATCAAATTTTACTATAGTCCCCAAAGTATTTAATCCAACGAATAAGAAAACGTTATTTTAAACTTTGGGGACTAGTGTAACAGCCCAATGTCCCCTCTCTCTTCTCTCCTTTCGGTAAAAAATACCTACTCTTTATCTTTATATTTGATGATACTTAATCTCAGGAAGTAAGGAAAGGCCTAAAGAGGGGCCTTGAACCATTTAATTAACCATGACTACTAGACACCAGGGATCTAAAGGGATAAGACAACGGCTGATAAATTGATGTACATCCCCAATGATGACAAACAAAATTGCCCTATAAATTAATGGTTGAAATCTCTTAATCTTTGATAAACCAAATAATCATAATCCTTCAAAGTCCCCAAAGTTGTTAAGCTAACGAATAAAACTTTAGGGACTAGTGTAATAAACAGACCATTGTCTCCTTTCTCTATCTGACTAGACTTAGATAGGAAATGTAAATTATCCCCCTTAACCCCAAAGGGTTTAATTCTGCCTTTAGAAGCTGGTAAATATTTTGTTGAAGAAATAGGTGTAAATCTATATCCAATTATTAGTTTCCAAATCCCCCTGGTAAAACTCTGTACACGCCACTAGTTAAAATACACTTTCTGCTCATTTAAGATCTTACAAATTATAATTCAATGTTTAGAAAAAGTATAGATAATTATAAAATTGGTGTCCATTAAAACATAAATTATTCTTAACAGCTTTTTTAAAAAGAAATACTAATATATACGTGACAAAATACAAAATTTCGATCTGCTTACGTATAAAAGAAACATTAACTCTATTCAACGTTTCCACTAAATCAGGGATCTAAAGGGATAAGACAATGGCAAATAAATTGATGAACACGTTGCTATGATTTTACTCAAAATTACCCCTTCTGTATATAACAATTTATGGTTGTAACGTTTGCACACTGAACTTAATGAACCAACCAACCAAATATTTAATAAAAGTAACCAAAGTTGTTAAGCCAACATATAAGAAAAGATATTATAAAACTTTGGGGACTATTGTTATAAATAGCTCGATGTTCCCTTTCCTCCCTGCCTTAAAATACATGTAAATACAAATATGTTTTTATTTATAAAGAATAAATATAATTTCTAAGTACTTGTGACGACAATTCTGAATAACTTTATAAAAAGTATATTTTATTTTTCATTGAAAATATCTTTGAAGTGGGTTCTACAAAAAAAAGTTAAGATGTTATAAAGAGAGAGAAAAAATTGTCAAATATGCAAATTTTTACGTCATTTTATATTGTAACTTTCCACTCATCAATTTTGTTGATTCATTTTGTTGTTGTTCAAGTAAAATTTAAATAAGTTACAGCTCTTCCAAAACAGTTTTTCTGTGTTGAATGCCATGATTTTAAAGAAGGGTTTAGTTTTAGTATGTTTTGATGTGTTATCAAATAATCGAAAATGCAGCTTTACCAGATTTTTTGAAAAATAAACCGATATAGTATTATCAAATTAACTGTTTCAAAAATCATCTATTGGGCTAAAATACATTGACGCCATGACTGAAGTGATTGACGGGAGGATAGACAGATTGATATATCTAATTCATAGAAAAGCTTTGCTGCTAAAAATAGTGGTTATAAGTAAAATTTATTGCCCTGGAAAAATATTCTTTCTTGTGTTTTTTTAACGGATCTTGCACAATAGTGCAGGGTGCAATAATCACCACTGCGTAAAGAGAACTCATCTTTCAGGGATAGATTATGTAGCGTCACAATTATTAATCTTTTTTTCTATCATATCAAGTTTTGTTTTTATACTTATAATAAAGCATTCAGAAGATTTGAGGTAAATAAATTAATAAAACTGTAAGGGTTTATTGATTAAAATATTTTAATAAATTGCAATCCTGTCAAGTTTTCCTTCATAGCTGAGAAAACATAGAAAACCATGAGTTTTAAATATATTTTTTTTTCATTTTTACACATCAATAGACATCAAGATCTAAAAGATAAAGAAAAAGTGCTAATTTTCACAAATTATAAATTCTCTCTGATAATTGAATTGGAAAACCAAATTTAGGCCAATTCGTATAAGTTTGTCGGCAATCCCTCATGCAGAAAATGTTTCCAACAACAATTAAAACTTTTACTTTTGTCTTTGTTATCCATATGTGTTTGTTTATGAATATTCTTTTAAATTTAAGGATATTCATATTTCTAACTAAATTGATATTAGCCTAAATAATAATACAAATGTGACCAGGAAATAATAAAAGTGAAATCAAACTGATTCTAATCTGCTGTAGGTACTCAGTTGATGTCTATTTTTAGAACAGCATTTCAATTAATTTACAGAAAAAAATATATGGTTCATGATTAGATGCATATAATGCATATGTAGCGCAAGATTATGAATTAATGTATGAATCTGTGTACATACAAAGTGCACACACTGCTGCATGCATGAAAAAAGAAACAGTCGAGAGAGAAAGAAATATAAAAAAAATACTAACATAACTGCATGCTCATCAACTGTATACACCACAAATCTTTGTCTGATTACCAATATAAAACCCTTACCCTCAACTCCCCCATATATTCCCTTTGTTGCAGCAAAAGAGTAAATTATATATTGTAACCTAGTTATTAATTATTTATTATATGCAATTTGAAAGCATGAAAATGGACACAATAAATTACAACTTAACAACATTGTTTTTTTTTTCATCACATAAATGTAATCCATTTTTTTGCTTTCATAATAACTACACCAATGAATTCACTGTTATGTTATATGCTATCACGGATCATGGAAAGAAAACTAAGTTGTGGGTTTTGTCATATTTTCAAAGTAGCTTTTTTCCTATTTGCACTGTGGGGCCTAGCCTTGCAGGACAATCATTAGCATTTACCTAACCTATTAAAATCTAGTGTGATAATACAACAAAACCTGCTAATTTGTTTTCTTTCCATGATCCATTATCACTTATGCAATGCACACAAATGCACAAACATGAAAATATTATAAATAGTGACTGAGATTATGATGATCCATTGCACAGTGGGGTAAATAAAGACAAATTAGGATTTTATTATTTAAGAAGCTCCTTGTGGTGCCTACAAATAGAAGGAAAAGACTGAATGATTCCAAATGATGTAATATTAGAATAATTGACTATTTTAATATAATGTCATTTTGGATACTTAGGCAATAAGTTTTTTTTTATTTTCCCCCTTTTTTTACAGGCACCATAGGTAGCTTCATTATTTAAATATTATAGAACAATTTCATTAAATACGGCAAACCATAAAACCTTATCCAGGAGAACAGACAAGATAATTTTCAGTAGTCTTTGCCCCAATGTGCATTTTAAAGAAAAAATCTTGTCAACTTTTCATATTTATTTCCATGAGCACCACACAGTGATGTTGAGGAAATTTTAGTTTTAAGCATGATTTATTTTTCAGGATTATATCACTGCTATATTTTGTTAAATTTTTGCGCATTTCTTAAAACTAAACCTTCCTCAACAACCATGCATCCCACTTTTCAGTGCTTCGTGGCGAACCGACAGCGTTTAAAGTTGATGGGGGCGAGCATACAGCCGCCGCTCATGGCCGCCAAAGCAAAGTACAGCAGCACAATCGGCAGCACATCAGCATGACCTACACCACGGCGGCGGCGGCAGGTGACTCTCAAAGTCCAATTTTTTAGCAAAAACTAAGAATTGGATGTATATCTTATTTTGCACATTTTTACATCAATTAATTTATTATTACTTGGATCTTACAACAGATTATATTGTTCTCTATTAAAGTGAAACATGTGGCGGGGTAAAATACACCATCCCCTCCCCTCCCATACTAGATGAATGAAATGGCCAATAAATAGCAGGGGAAATAGCAACCTAAATTGACGACAATTTTCCCCCTGCTATAATATCCACGTACATTCTACATCTATACAGCTTTTCCAGCTTATCAAACTCTCAAAATATGGAAATGTTTTTTTCTTGTATTCATTCAAAAACGATTAATATCCGTTGGATTAGAACATGTTCTCATCCATACAAAAATGATGTCTAGCATCGTATTATATTCAGTTTCATACGAATTTAAAAATGTACAATCATAAGATAAAAATCAGTTTTTTTAGCCCGTGCCTTCGGCATCTTCAGCATAATTGTACATTTTTATATCTGCGGAAAACTGTTTATAATACGATGCAAGAAATAACTATTAATAATAGAATGAGAGGCATTTGATGCTGTTGTAATGATTCATTGATGTGAGACATGTGGGGAAATGAATGTACACCTTTAGGGTAATTGGTAGTATTTCTTCTGTTTGTACCTTGATATTTTTAAGCACTGTATTATGCACTGAACAGATAGTATATACGTATATACAGATAACTACCTGCCCCCTTTTCCAAGAACCTTTTTCGTCTGCTAGCAAATTTGGCTGTTCTAATATTACCGACACTATTGGTTTTTTTCAAAGACCCAATAAAGAGTCGGCAAAAGTTCCTTGGGATAGGGACATACAGTTATTTAACCCCTTCCCCCTCTAGTTTTTTACTCAAATATGCACTATATGTTTTTGCACTGATTAAAAAAAACATCATTCATTTAGATTTTTACCTTATTTTTTTTAAATTAGGTAAAATTTAAAATGTTTAATGTTTCACATGAATTAAAATTTTAAAGTTAAAAGGAAACCTTTAGAAATGAATAAAAGTAAGAAACCTACATAATTTTTTATCTATTTTTTTGTTTTTCACTCGAAATTGTTAATTACATTAGAAAATGATTTCCATAATATAATATTTAGTAGGAAAATACATTTTTATTTTATTTTCCATAAAGGTTTTCTTATTAACTTTAATGATAAGAGACTTTTTAGGAAAAATATAAAAAAGAATTAAGTCATTTCATTATTAAGTTGTTTAATTGACCATTCAAAAAAGTCTCTTTATAGTAAAATAATTAGTTTAAAATTAAACTTGATTTTTATATGTTTCATTGCTCTTACTACATAGTAGAAAGTGAAGTTTTTAATTTTTATTTTCATATTTGTAGGAAATTCTGGTTTTGATACAACTGCAGAGTCAACCATTGAAACAGATGAACCATCAACTATCATCCAGGTAAAATGTTTCCCAGTATTGCGTCGAAACTGATTTATATCCGCTGGATTTTTAACCGGTTCTCTGCCATACTGAAAAATCATGTATAGCATCGTATTACGAACAAATAACGAAACCAGTTTTGTTAGCCTATGCTCTTTCCCCTTGGGGCTAAGACAATGGACGATAACATGATGTTCACCCCCAATCATATCCCCCCTCTGTAGAAAATTATTGATGGAAAACTTTGGACACTGCTTCACTATTTTTAAAGAATCTTGTTTGGTATAGGGCAAGTTTTAGGCTATATTCCAGGAAGCAGTGGTAAGTCAATCCTTTAAAAATGTCTTTTTATAAGCTAACCCCTGCATGTAGTAAGGTTGCATGTTTTATTTTTTTTATATTTTCTTCAAAGTTGAATTAAAACAAAATTAATAAAGAAATGCTCTTAATGAATATGTTAATTGGAGCATAGTTTTCTTTAGTAAAATTCTACTGAGCCATATATGTTGTTGTTTATTTATTTTGAAGTTCATAATCCTTTAAAATTGATAATACATGACTAATTAAATTTTCTTTTGAATTTAATTTTTAAGATTTCTCCTGGGTTTATAAATATATTAAGAATTGTTTAATATTAGCAGGGTTCCTAAAGAACAAGACAATGGACAATAAATTCAAATAAATCCCAATAAAAATTTATCCTTTCTGTAGATTTAAATTATTGGTTGAAAAGTTTGGGCACTATTATTTTATCGTAAACAAATTAATAAAAGTACCCAAAGCCAACTAATAAGATATTATGGATATAAGTTTTGGGTACCCGTATCTTTTTACAGTCCAATGTCCTCTCCCTTTCTGAGATTTAGACATTATTATTTTCTTATTTTAGTTTGTTTTGTTGGAAAATTAATCTGTATTATCCTTTTTCAAAATAAAGATAGGAAATAAACAAGGAGGACAACATCCCAGAGGGGCAGTTACACTAGTCCCTAAAGTTTCATAATAAAATTTCTTAATCGTTGGTTCAACAACTGTGGTGACTTTAGTGAATTTTGATTGGTTGGTTCATTGAGTGTTGCATGTTCAAAGTTTCAATAATTCTACAGAGGGTGTTTCATTATTGGGATGTTCATCAATTTACTGGCCATTGTCTTATCCCTTTAGATTCCTGTCAACATTCATATTTAACGAATCTTATATGATTGACGTTCTGCGCTCCTAGCATCTGTATTCAAAGTTAGAGGAAAAACAGTTAAAAACCATGCCAAGTCTTAAAAACCATCCATGGACCTATGCGAAGCTTCCCTTGAATAAAGAACCCAATCGGTTCATCTTAAGCTACAGACAAAAAAACTTCCTTCTTTATATATAATAGGATATGCTCATGTGAATCTTCACAAGAAATGTATTAATATTTGTTTCTAGATTGCTGGTACACCACCCTCGGATATCTCAGAAATCAAACCAACTTCTGTTTTGAAGGTAACACTTTTTCTCGTATTCATTCGAATCCGGTGGATAGGAACCGGTTCTCATCCATACGAAAAAACTATGTCTAGCATCGTATTATATCCAGTTTTCTACGAATATGAAAATGTACGATCTTAAGATGTAAACCAGTTTTTTAGCCAGTGCCTTCGGCACCACGGGGCTAAAAAAAACTGGTTTTAATCTTATAATTGTACATTTTATATCTGCGGAAAGCCGTTTATAATACGATGCGAGAAATAATTATTCTATAAATTGTTAAAAAGCGAAACTTTCATTTAATCCCTTACAATTAATAAAGTTATATGATGGAAATAATGTAAATATTTACTAGCAACTACGCCCCCTAAAAGCCTCTAGGGGCATTTGAGGAGGGGAGAGTTGAATTTGATAATCCAATTTTAATTTTAGATATAAATAGAAAAAAGTTTTAAAAATTGGGAGGTTTTTTTAACGATTCAGCGGTTAGTGAGATCATTCGTAACAAAAGTTTCTTGGCGATCTGTATGCATTTAAAGAGTGAGGTGCTAGAAAAATAGCCTAAAGCTATCCAAGGAGTTCAGCTTGAATGTTCAGACAAAATACAATGGACGCTAAATTTATACAATTTATTGCACTTTGATTTGTTGTTTCCAAGCTATTTATCAACCAATGATATTTAGAGTGGGTAAATATGTTTATCATTATTGGGAATGTACATCAATTTATCTTTATTGTCTAATCCCTTAAAATTCCTGTCTACATACATGTCCAGGATGGCCAGGAAGCTACCGAGACTGCTGGAGAGCTGCTCAATGATGCCACAGCCGAGTCTGAGGTATTTGAGAATGAAATTAACGAACTGGAAGCAGCTGAACAGGATTGAAATACGTTTTATTTTTAATAATTATCTTAAAAGTAATAGAATGTCGATGTCTGACTGTCTGTCTAAACAGAAGGATCTCACAAACCACTGAACCGATAAGGTTCTTCTTTACAGTGAAGATTTCATAGGATCAGGAAAAGTAGTTAACATCTTCCAAAGAGAAATAGTCCCCTGTAAAAATGCCCCTCACCCATTTTTAGGATTTCTTTTTAAAACTGAAATTGAAAGGAGGTGTTCGACTTCATCCCCTCTCCCTACCAACTGAAGTGCCTCTAGTGGCTTCCAGGGGCCTCTAGTAATGAATAAACCCCTTTCCAAAATATAGTTTTGTTACAATATCACAAAAATGTCATAAAGGCCAAAAATATATGAAGCTTGAATATTTCTTTTCCAGTATGGTTTCAAAACCTATTAAAATCCGCTGGATATGAACCGGTTCTCAGCCATGCTGAAAAATCAAGTCCAGCATCGTTTTAGAAACAATTATACTCAATTATACCAGTTTTAATCTTTTATTTGTTTATTTTCAATATCCGCGGAAAGCTGTCTATAAAACGATGCGATAAAAAACTATTATTCTTCAATATGCAAATATTTTTAAAAACAAAACGTTGATCATAACAGGAATCGAATATTCTGAAAAACCGAGTGAAAGCTAATGAAAGAAAATCTGCTATTGATTCTTTGAAGGTAACATAATATTACAAGCTCAGCATTTAAACATTGATTTAAATACTCTTTAATTATAAATGTATGTCTGTCCTTCTGTCCGTCCGTCCCTTTTTTTTGTCCATGATTTTTTCTGCGCTATAAATTGATGTTGTCATCCTTGTTTTTGTTCTATAGAAAAAAAGTGTTTCTTCTGGCATCAATATTAAAATTATGGATCAGCATTTTCAAAAGCGAAGCTTTTCTATAATTATTATAATGTTAGAATTGTCCTATCGATTTCAAACTTTGCATGGTGGTTCCTGTAGTAGTTAGGTACGATTTAGAAAGCTTAGCAACTCTATAATCATTATTAAAATGGCCGTACGTCCATTGTAAACTTGTTGATTTTTCACTTTTTTAATAACAAATTTTTATGTGATATATAATCAAGTCCTTAAAATGTAAGTATGTCTATAAACATTATCCTTTATCAAGAAGTTTTTCAACAAATTCACTCACAATTTTGCTTTGACTCTTATTCATTTTTAATCTGATTATATTATAAAGTTCTGACACTGTACAAGTGTTAATGCCCGTTTGTCCTATTGTTTCAGAGCTTCGCTTTTATGGATGTTGTCATCCTTGTTTATAAACGAATCCAACAATCAGAAAAATTAAAGAAATATTTTATTGCTGAACCAGCTAGATTTAAAAAAAATATGACACCAATGAATAAGGATAAAATTTCATAAATTGGACTAATAGTAACACACACTGTAGGATTAATTTGACCACATTATGATGGCACAATAGGACATTTTTTCACTTTATCCATATTTTAAATTATAAAACTTTGCCTAAGGAAATTCTAATGTCCAAAAATTTTGTATTTTGGGATGGAATCATTAATGGATTTATTATTACATGGATCTTATACCAGATTATCATGTACTATAATAAAGTGAAACTTGTAGCGGGCTATTATAACGACCCCCCTCCTCTTAACAAATAACAGGGGAAATAGCAACCTACATAGACGACAATTTTTCCCCTGTCATAATATCCACGTATATTCTACATCCATTGAATAATTGTTTGTAGACGATTAAAGTCCCTCCACAGATTATGACGTCATACGATAGAATAGCTAAAGAGAGGCCAGTAAACACTGTAATTGACCAATATGGTAAAATTTACTCTGGCCTCTCATTGGTTATTCTATAGTATGACGTCATAATCTGTGCAGAGACTTTAATCATCTTCAATTTTTTTAGGAAAGATTGAAGAAAAGATACGAGAAGTCTAGAGCCCAGGAGGATGCACCAGTTGCCAGTAAGTAATTGTCAATTAAAATCTCAATAACAGCTTTTCAAAGAAGGTATATCATTATGTATGTTGAAAAAAAATCTTCTAATGATTAATTAAAAATCTATAAAATACAAATAGCAATATTTCATTTTAAAAAGTTTTGTATAGATTTTCAGGAAGCAAGGGGGCAATAGGCTGTTTACTAGTCCCCAAAGTTTTATATTAATGTTTCCTTATTCGTTGGCATAAGAACTTTGGGGACTTTTTTTACAGGAGGAAAGTTTGATTCATAACAATTTAAATTTTAGCATGATCACGCAACCTTTTAATAAAAAAAAGCAAATAATCTAAGAGGCGTTTAATTAAATACCAAGAAAATGGGGGAATTAGTGCTGTAGCAATAATCTGCGGTTCTGTTAATTAGATTGTACTTTATAGGCCGCAGATCCTTTACCGTGAAGAACTCGCGGAACGAGATAACAACCTCCAGAGAAGATTCAGCCGAACTGACCACAAGGTCCAGTGGTTTCAGGTATGGAAATATCTAGGTTGGGTGAAGATATTGGACTGTAAATTATACTGGTACCCAAAGTTTTATTCGTTGGCTCAAAAACTTTGGGTACTTGTATTTTGGTTGGTTGGTTTCAAACTATTATTGCCTATGCCTTTTGACCTACTAGCGGCTAAGCTCCTAGTATCTAGGGGCTCTATATAGGCAGAAAAATAGACTAAAACTTTTCCCAGACTTAACAATGAAAACAAAATGGCCTAAAACCATCTCAAGACCTATAAAAACTTCACTGTAAAAGAAAACTATTTCGGTTTAACAGTTACCAAGTTCCTTCGCTACAAAGACAAAAAAGCTTACTACTTTATAATTCTGTGGAGGGGCTTATTTTGTTTGTCATTATTGGGAATAAACATCAATTTATCGTCCATTGTCTTATCCCTTAAGATACATTAAGAGTTTTATGGAAATGTAGAACACTGCTAGTTTGATCCTACCAATTAAGTTTTCAAACTTTGGGTACCAGTATAAATTACAGTCCAATGTCCCCTTCCTCCCTAATTTTTATATACAGTTTAATATATCTTTTTAGATATTAGCTTTTCAGCTACGCAATATATTTATTTAAAGATTGATAAAGTAAAATTTATTTATACTAGAAAATATAAAATCTTAGACAGTTAGGGAGTTGAATCCATTTTTATAAAAGCAGAAATATAATCTATGATTATGGTTTGGACTCTCTAAAACTGTAATCTACCTTTCCACTTTCCCCTCTCTTGG
>LS050775.1:2108-14715 GCA_900241095.1 Acartia tonsa | reverse complement strand
AAAAAAAAAATATAATTTTTTCTTATAAATGTTAAATCGAAAATTTGGGTTATGCACCCCCCCCCCCCCCCCCCCCATCCTAAGGGACCATAGGGCTCTCTAGGGGGAGTATCTGCTAGTCTTTCATAAATAAATAGACATTTGGACAGATAAACATTAAAAATGGAAGAAAGTAAATAGATATTCTATGGAAACAAAATATCAAAGAAATATATATCTTTAAAAACCTATATAAAGCTTCAACTATCCAAGCGTTTTTAGCATAAAAGTAAAACACAAAATTTGCTTTATGTGCTAAACAAAAGCTTTATTTTTAGAAAAGCAATGTCTAAGTATTACTTGCTCTGTTTAATAACCTAAAAGTTATTGTACAGAACATAACGACCAACAACCAAAAACCTATTTCTATGATTTTTAATGGAATCACATAGGATAATTCTTCCGATGAAAAATTCTTTTGCCTAAATATTTTCAACTTTCAATAAAATACTTCTTTCAATACAATACTTCTTTTAAATCAATATTTTTTACAAGAAAAAAAAGATTCAACATAATTTTTCTTGGGAAAATAGACTAGCCCTGTTTAATAACTAAATTTTATTGTATAGGACATAACAGACCAAAAAAAATGATTACTAACTATTTTAAACATCAAATGTTATTTAAAGAAAAAAATAAATGTTAGTGCAGAAACAAGTATTTTTTTGCATATTTTCATTTTAGTGCCAAAACAGTGAATTATTAGCATGACATTTTGCATGATATTATTATTTAAGGGCGTGTGGATGAGAGGGGTTATGGGGTTTTTGCCTTAAAGTGTCTAGCCGAGCATAGAAACCCCTTCCAACCCTTCATTTTGAAGTAAATTTAAAAAGAGGGGGTTAATTGTTAATAACTACTAGGGTCCGTTTAGGTTAGGTCACATCGGGTACTCTGTATCTCCGCAGGGGTTGTCAATAAGAAAAAAATTCCCTCTCTTATTTACAATTTATTTTAAACATGAGGACTGGGGGGTTTAGAGATTAATAGGCCTTTTAAGGCAAAGTACCAAACACACCCCTCTATCATAATTGTGCACGTGCGACTGTTCAATGTTCGTACCTACGGAATTTTTTGAAAAACCCTTTCCAGTTTGTTCCTCTGTTGTATCAGCCTCGGCTATCTGCACCAGAAGTCAAGATTCTTATTTTTTTTAATTTTTCATTAATAAGAAGGAATCCAGGCTCGGCAGCTGTGCAAAGCGACACAATTTTCACCAATTTAAACCCGCCCAAAATGGATTTTCATAATAGTTAGGTGTTACTGGAATACAATGGTACCAAATGGTTTATAACCACGTTATCTGATTCGTTAGCAAATTCAAATAGGCAGTGTCTGATCTTTTCAATAATTTTAATCTACATATTGTTTTTCTTCATTGGGGATGTATAAATTTTTATCTCCATTGTCTTATCCCTTAATATCCCTGCATACTGGGAGTATAGGCTTAGACATCCACCTGATTTTCATAAAATTATCAAAAGTGGATTTTTCTGTTGCTTAATGATATCTAGAGCATGGCGGCCGAGCCCAAGAAGGAATTCAATAATAAGAGTAGAGGACAAAATAAAATTTGAAATTTTGAACAAGAACAAAATGAATCATTAGAGCAGAGCAAGAAAGTTAATATAACATTATCTAAAATGTATTGGTAAAAATAATTAGCCTTTAAATAACTTCAGCTAGCAATTATTATGACAAAAGAATCAAAGAATTAAAAATACTTTTAAATCTTCAATAACAACATGAGAGTGGATAGAACAATAGAATATAAAACTGAAATATTTAAAATCAAAACAATAGTATTTATGGATACAATATAAATCTTATAATAAAGAAACAAAATAAAAACAAAATCAACTACTAACCTTTCAGATATCAGTAAGACAGATATAAATTCACGAATGGGTGTCTTTAAATAGAAAGATACCTAGAATTCCTACTAGATATCTTGCTTAAACAGATCTAATAAAAAAAGACTAGATATCTTCTCACCAATAGATGTCATAATTTAAACTTGAATGGATAGAAAGAATTATAGCTAGATATCTACTCACAATTGGATAAAAAAAATGCCTAGGTATCTAACCAAAGAATGTCAAAAATATATTCAAACTTGATGTCTTAAGAGAATAGACACATGAGTAAAAATATATTTATGTATCTACATGATGTATGTAAAAAAGATATATAGAAGATAGATAGATAACCACTCACCATTACACAGGTTGCCAAAAAAAAAAGATTCTAATTGATATATAGAAAGATAGCTAGATGTCTACTCACCACTGGATGTCTTGTTAAAACTCTTGCCAGATTGATCCTCTGAAGTATCAGCCTCAGCTATCTGTCAGGCAAAACAAGATTTTTTATACTTTACCCTTGAAGCTGGCCCTAAATGCAATCAAGGCATTTTGACATTATACCATAAATTACCCCTAAAGCACTTAGATAGACCCCTATTTTATTTTAATTGTGTCTTTTTTGAGATACTAAAATTTTACTTTAATTGGAAATAATACAAAAATTTTTGGAATTAAAAAATTCTTGATGTTATCAAAGCATTTGACACCATTCCAATTTGTTTTTCTGGGAACATGTTAAGTGTCTTTATTGCATTAAGAGACAGCCTGCCTTACTTATAGAGTTGCTTCCTGGAGAACCCAATAACCCTCCCCCTTCTTTTTAAAACGTACTAGTAATTTAAAGCTTTTTTTAGGTTAAGGCTTAATTAATATTGAATAATAAAGTTCCCAGCAAGGTCAAGAGAAAAAAAAATATTTGAAGGGGAGGGGGTTATAGGTAGTCCACTGCGTTTATTATTTTATAAGCAAAAGTCACAAATTAGGTAAAAAATTAACCTGAACTTTTAAAGTATGTTATAAAGATATATATGAATGTTTTATGGTAAGTAAAATCACTTTTTTTTAATAAAATATAAAATAAGAAAGTTTGGGTTGAGCTTTATAAACCTTTGTGACTTTAGCTGGGGAAGAAAGGATTATGGACGATAATTGAATCTTCCCCCGAACATTAAAAATTAGTTCTTTTTTGTTCCTTTTTTTTAGGGGGGTGGGGGGGCAAACTTATATCTTGATTCGGATCAACTGCAGTTCACGGTAAAATATTCCTGGTAACAAATATTTCCAAAAATCTATGAAATTTAAAGGCTGCTAGCTGCCAAACGGTTGAACGTAAAGATCATAACCGCACACCGTTTTTAGCGGCATAAGAAGGTCTACAAATAATCTGGAATAGCCATAAATCATTAATGCACAAATATCTCGCAGTGCAGAGAAATTCGCGAAAAAGACACATTTTACGCGTTTTTTCTTCAGTGAAAAATTTCTCTGTGCATCATTTGATCTTGGCTATTTTTGGAAATATTCGTTACCAGGAATTTTTTAACGTCAACTGCAGTAGATCTCTTGATTCTTTCAAGAACCAAATTTATTTATTAATATTGGGGGAAGTTTAATTATACACCCATAGCCATATCTCTATATTATTACCTTATACATACAAACCGTCAAAATATGAAGCTCTTTATAGTACCTACAAAAATGACAATACAAATGACCAACGATAGGCCAATACACAGACTAAATTATCGATAACAGACCAGTATACATTTTAATTGACCAATGATAGGCCAGTATGACGTCATTTTTTATAGGCACTATAAAAAGCTTCTCAAAATATACGTGTGGCTTAGTTAAATAGAAAAACAAAATATATTATTTTCCAACTACGAACAATAAAATAATATTTTTAGTTATTCTAAAACAAAAAAATATGTTATGTAAAATGTTAAAAATAAAAGAAGAGAAAAAAAGATTAGGGAAAAACTAAAAAGTAAAGAAAATATTAACTATATTATTAATAAATATATTTTAATTTATTTTTAAAAATAAGCATTTAAAGATACTTAATTAAATGAGGCAAGTAATTAATTGAAGATAGGCAGATGGAGAATTGAATGTCTTTTTTCAAGAATTAAATATAAAAAAAAATTTTAAAGACAAAAATATAGAATTTTTGATAGAATTTTTTTAATGGAAACAAGGACGTCCAAGCTTTTTTTGGGGGGAGGGGGGTGAAAAAGCACACATTATGGTTTAAGAAATGTCCAAAAATCCAAAAAGGGAGTAAAAAATGACAAAAACATCTTGAAGTTACAATTTTTTGGTGGGGGGAGGTGGGGATGGTACTATAAAACCCCTCCATCTTGGACGTCCTTGGGAGGGAAAGATGAATAGAGCATTAAATAGAATCTCTCCTGGTTGTCGAACCACATGTGAGCCACAGTCATCCTGTTCTGGGTCAAGGTTCCTGTCTTGTCTAAAACACAGCTCAAAACATCAATATTAAGATCTCAAAAACGGTAGCTTTTACACAGTGCTTTTTAGCTATTTCATTATCGAAGCTACTATTTGTATTTTGTATTGTTCTTATTACTACATCCTTTGATTCATATAGTCATGATTCTTAAAACCTTTGCTATTTAATGTTATCATCCTTGTTAAATATAATAGGTGGAAAATCAGCATGTAACATTATAACCCAACCCAACCAAAACCTAACCAAACCTAACCTAACCTATTAACCTAACCAAAAATAATCATTAAACTATTTTTTAAAGTGCAATTTTTATCCAAATGCAATATGAGGTAAACCACAAAATATAGAATTTAAGGTGGTGGGAGTTAACCCCCCTTTTCTCCAATAATATTGAATATTTTCCTGAGCAAATGGTGGAGGTAGATCCCAAGGTTTCCACAGCCTCCAGATTCTTGACCAGGCAGTTCTTGGAGGCCATCCGCTTGGCGGTCAGGGTCAGACACACAGTCACAGTGGCCAACAGACCTTTAGATATTGATAGGTATATGTAGATAGACTGATTGATAGATAGATATAGGATGATAGATAAAAATGTATGTTCTCTTAGCTATCAGGGTCAGACAGACAGGTATTATGGCCAACAGACCTTTAGAGATTGATAGATTTAGGTAGATAGACAGATTGATAGATAGATATAGTATGATAGACAGATAGATAAAAAAAAGGTATGATCTCTTAGCTATCATAGTCAGACAGACAGTCTAAGGGGCTAACAGACCTTTATAGAAGGATAGTTACATGGATAGACAGATATTTGTAGAAAGATAGACAGATTGATAGATAGATATAGGATGATAGACAGATAGATAAAAAAAAGGTATGATCTCTTAGCTATCATAGTCAGACATACAGTTAAAATGGCTAACAGACCTTTATAGATAGATAGGTACACAGATAGACAGGTATAGAAAGATAGTCAGATAGATAGATACAAGAAGATATAGTAGATATGCATAATCATACAGATAAATAGATAAATAAATATATATGTAAGATAGATATATAGTTAGATTGATAAATGTTTAGATAAATAAATCTACGTAGATAGACAGATAGGTGTAAAATTATAAACATACCTTCAGGCACATTAGCTACAATGATACCAATCAAGAAGATGACAGCATCCAACCAATGATAGCCGAGAATGAAGGCAATGACGAAGAAAGTGACTCCAAGGAAGACGGCGACACCAGTGATCAAGTTGATGAAATGGTGAATCTCCTTGGCGATGGGGGTGTCACCGGTTTCCAGACCAGAGGCAAGACCTGGAGACAAAAAAATTAAATAATCCTTATACTAAAGTAACAGGATGTCTGTCTGTTTGTGTGTCAGTGTGTTTGTACCAAAGGATCTCGCTAACCGCTAAACCGATCGGGTTCTCCTTAACAGTGTAGATTCTCATAGGTCCCATGAAGGTCTATAACTATTTTGTGGGAGGTTACCACCACCCTCCCAAGAGAAATCACAAAAAATCGACATTTTTTTACGTTTCTCGATTATAAAAAGAGAGTTCATCGAAAAATAAACGTCAACGCAACATAGACATATTTTAAATATAAAAAAAAACTTTAAAGTGCCACTAGAGGCCTCTAGGGGCGTAGCCGCTAGTTAATGATATAAAGATACATCCCCCCCGGAGGGTGTTTCACTGTATGACCCCCTTAAACTATGAATTCCTTCATTTTATCCCCCTCAAAATATTTAATAATACATTAGATTACCACCCTTAAACCCTTGAAACCCCTCATTTTTCCACCATCAAAAAAGACTTGTATGTCATTAAGTGAAGATACTTTTTATTTCAGACTGGGCGGTCGGTCAGACTTTTTGCAATGCAGCCGATATTTTTATTAAAAAAGAGTCATCAGAAGTTTATGGAACAAACACCTTTTTTCTTGAAACTCTACATCAAACAGATTGCATTTGGTCAATGTTTAGGCACTTTCCCAAAAAGTATTTTGTAGATCACTGACCCTCCCCCCTCCTTTATCTTGAATTGAATAAATTGAAAATAAGGGGGCGAAGTGATTGATATTTTTTGTTTTTAGGTCAGATATGGTTCAATTAGGTTACATAGGGCACTGGGTAGCCCCGCAGGGTAAGGGCACCGCAGGTATTGTTCCTGCAGGGATTTCTATAATTTTTCAAAATGAGGAGGGGATTCAGTGCTCGATTGGCACTTTGTGGTAAAGCACCAATGTTTGAGAATCTTAATGATTAATGGACTGCAGTAAAGTTGAAGTTTGTTTGAAATGTAATGGATATATCTTGTCTTTAGCTGAGCAGCTTTTCAATAAGTGAGGTATGTTCGCTAGTCTGTCCGTTAAAAGTCCTTACATTTGTTATAATACTTAAACATTTATACATCATTCTGTCATTTGTTATAATAGGCCTAATCATATAAAATTTCCTAGGCTAGCCTAGAGTTATATTAGCCCTAATGATGAAGTTATTTTTCCCTTTAAACTTTAGATTTTAATACTAAATACTAAACCCCAGAGAGACAGGGGACAATCCGCTATTTACTACACTAGTCTCCAAAGTTTTGTAATATCGTTTTCTTATTCGTTAGCTTAACAACTTTGGGGACTTATAGCAAATATTGATTGATTCATTCATTAAGTTGAGTGACAAACGTTTTAACCACTAATTTTAATCTACTAAAGAGGTAATTTTGTGCATCATCATTAGGAAAATAAATTTATCGACCAATGTCTTATCCATTTAGAACCCCATCTCTTTAAATAGAGCTCCTAGATAGATACTAGGAGTTGTGTCGTTATTATAGATTTAAGGGACTATGTTAGTTAGGGTGGGTCGATTTTGGACATTTTTATCTGAGACCATAGCGGGAACTTGCACATGATTTTTTCAAGCATAATACACCTCTGGATGATTTAAAATGAATCTAAACCGTTGGCTACCACAAATACAATTGTATAGCCATTTTTGAGTCAAATATTTATCATCAGAATCAGAACTATGGCTTCATGGTGCCCCCTGAAAAGGCCTTGAGGAGTAGAATCAGGAACATTTGTCCGTTTCAAACTATCTCGTTCCTAGCCTTAGAAATTACTAAAAAAAAAGCCTCTAAAAGTTGGCCAATTCTCAAAAGAACGTAAAAATGGTGGTTAATGGCCTAGGATAAAAATGTCGAAAATCGACCCACCCTAATTTAAGTTGAAAGAAACCTGAGCCTTAGAAATGGCAAAATTTTCAAACATTTAAGGAGTCTTGTTTTTGCTTTGCTGCTTATAGATATACTTGTCCTGGTTTTTAATCCTATGCAGATATTATATTTCAATAAATCTTTAAGTAAAATTTATATTATTTCTTCAACCTATCTATTCATATAAGTATAACCACCCCGATATCTAAATTTAGTTTTTAAAAACTTAATTTTTAATTGTTTATTTTGTAAGGTTGAATTCTCTTGGGAGGGTGGTGGTAACCTCCCCCAAAATATTTATAAACCTTTCCAGGATCTATGAGAAGCTACCCTGTAAAGGAGAACCATAACGGTTCAGCGGTTGGCGAGATTCTTTGGTACAAACACACAGACAGATAAACAGACAAACAGGCATACTCTCATTATAAGGATTCAACTATATATCCGTCTATCTATTTTTCTGTCAATAAAAGCATCTATCTATCTCTACATCTTTCAATTATCTATTCATTTATCTATTTCATGACTATGTCCCTAGCTTATTTGTCCCTAGATATGGGTGCGAATATGTTCCCCCACCCCTACATCAATAATTTTTTTTTTAATCTGGTTTGGACCTATATGAAGTTTCATTGAAATCGATAGGCAGTTGAAAAGTTTTAATGTCTACTGTATTCTTTAATAAAAAGTGATCTTGGCTGACATAATATCGACATGCTTTGGGAAAAAAAATTGCTTTAGTAATATTTACATCGACTAAACGCACCTAGTAATAGTGTCTAACTTTTTATCTTTGTGACGTAACAAAAATACATCTCTTTTTAGGGGTTTCCTTTCCCACCTTCCCTCTCATCCTTCGATTTTTGTTACGTCACAAAGATAAAAAGTTCAAAGGTTTTGAATTTAAAAAAAAAGAACTAGATTGATTTATAGAGATAAACATATAAAAAAATACCTAAATATAAACCATATAGAAAGAAAGGGAATAAAAATGAGTAGATAGGCAATGATAGCCAGAAAAAGCAAAATAATATTTTATAGGAGTTAAGGAGAGGTAAAATAAGATAAAATAAAAATCCTTCAACCTCAAATTGTCCCTAGAAAAAAATACCAATCCCCCAACATTTTCTTACTTAATAATAAATAAAATTGAATTGGCTTCCACCCTCTCATATGCTCTTACTTTAAGAATATAACAAACAATAATATAGATGGTATGTATTATTATATTGTAAGAGTCTCATTTAATTATTTACCTCATAATCATATTTATATTTAGATATGCATAATTATGGAGGTGCTACGAATATTTGAAAAAAAGATTCTTACTTAATTATTTTTATCTTGTAAGAGTTAAATATAATTATGGAGATGCTACGAATATTTGAAAAAAAGAGTCTCACTTAATTATTTACCTCATAATTATCTTGTAAGAGTTAGAGAGAAAAATAGAGATGCTACTAATATTTTAAAAAGTGCCTCACTTAATTATTTACCCAATAATTATGTTAATTTTGTAAGAGTTAGACAGAATTATGGAGATGCTACGAATATTTGAAAAAAAAGTGTCTCACTTAATTATTTACCCAATAATTATATTTATATTGTAAGAGTTAGACAGAATTATAGAGTTGCTACGAATATTTGAAAAAAAGTGTCTCACTTAATTATTTACCCAATGACCTGTATAGAAACTTTTTATACAACTGTGTTGAGGGATACAGGGATAGGTATATTAAAGAATGAAGAGGTACTATCCCTCAAAATAAATTTAAACCTTCCCTGGACCTGTAAGTAGCATCACTGTAAAGGAGAACCTTATCGGGTAAGCAGTAAGCGAGACCCATCACTATACACAGACAAACAACCAATTACTTTAATATTTGGATATGCTTATTCCTAGCTGCCTGTAGGTAATGAAGGTGAAATATTTGAAAAGTTTGAAATTTTTGTTTTATCTAAAGTATTATTGTGTGCCATTCAATGTTTACAATTCCTTTTTAAATGTTTTTTTTTGTGTGTAGCATAACTTATCTTCATGTATCTTTGTGCCTGTCTGTTGGTCTATAACGCAGTTTAATATTAGTTTAGGGTATTTTTTATGTTTTAATTTATTATTATTTAATCAAAAACTAGCAACTAGTCACCCTTATATAACTGTTACAGGATCTGTGTATGTCTGTACTGAGGGATCTTGCTAACCGCTGAAATGATGTGGTTCTCCTTTACAATATAGTATCTTATAGGTTTTGGAAAAATATATAACTTTTTTGGGGGAGGTTAGCAAAGCCCTCCCAAGAAAACTTATCTCCTACACCTACCAAATTTTTATTCTTTTTAAAACTAAAATTTTAAATGTAGGGTGGTCGACACCCTAGCCCCCAAAAAATTTACACTAAGGATATATCGCCTTTGAAAAATTATTCCCCCCCCCCAAAAAAAAATTTTAAAATCTAAACATTGACACCTAGTGACTTAAATTTAAACTAGAAGCGAGTACAATATTTGATTGCCTATTTTGTTCAAAATATTTTATGACTTCTTCCTTCTATAACATTTATCAATCTGACTTGTATATTTCTCAAAATTTTTTTGTGAGTAGCAAGTTAGAAGGAATGTTTATTTTCTTGGTATGGGGGCTTTCTTGGAATTTGAGATTTGTCTCTGTATGTACCGAAGGACCACTTTACCGATATGGTTCTTTATTAAAGTAAAGCTTCTCATAGGTCCAGGAAAGATTTATAAATATTATATGGTAGGGTAACACCATAATCGCTCTTTGAAATAAAATAAATCCATCCCCCACAAATATTTTTTTCTTTCTAAAACTGAAATTTATAGACGTCGACTACCCCCTTCCCCCAATCATATTAGAAATCGCACCTTGATCTATCTGTCAGGATCAGACGGACATAGGTCCGTCTGATTTTCGGAGCTTCGCATTTTAGGCGGTTATCATCCTTGTTTTTGTTGATTTTAAAAATGAACAATAATTATCTTGTTATTTATTCATGATTGAAACCCCACCCTTTAATTAACAAAATTATTACAATTATCTGTAATAATTATTAATTATAATGTAACGCAGTGTGGGTTTTAAGTGTATCATAGTTTTTCCAAAGGAAGACAACGTCCATAATTTTAAAACTCCAGCAGAATTAAATATTTTACATTAAGACTTTTTTATAGAGGTTATGCGCTTATAAAATTATGCCTTTTCGTCTTAAGAATTAATATTTCAAAGATCAAGTGAATATGATAATTGTACCTAACTGATATAGGAATCACACATGATAGTAGTCCACTCTATTTCCCCACTGAACAATTATGACATATTAACATTATGATTATGTTTATTGTATGATTAGTATATTTATTACAAATCAGGTCCGCACTTTTTCCTCTCTGTCAATTTTCTTTTTAACTTAATAAACTAAATGATATAGGTTATACGTGGATATGTTGACAGGGGAAAATTTGTCGTCAATTTATATTTATCATATAAACCTCATTTATTGGTCAGTTCGTTAATCCAGTAGGGGGTGGATGGGGGTATCGTTATTTTAGCCAGATGCAAGTATTCCTTTATCAGAGTAATTAAAAATCTGGTGCAACATCCGAGTAATGATATATCATCGATTGATAAACTAGAAGTTTAGCTTACCTTTAACTCAATCTTTTATACATTTATTTATACTTTTACATATTTAGAAATCCCCTTCCACGTCATATTAAAAGGAAATATGACGTCAATTGGCCAAACGTTGGAACATTTGCTTCATTCTATATAATCACAATTACTCTCGCTCTCAGATAGTGACGTGCACAGGGTTTTGTCAGAGGGGGTAAAAACAGAGGAATACGTGCGTTCTTAATTTCAATTTTGAGGGGGTCGTAACATGCACCAACCACCCCTTTTAGCACACTTGTGACCGCATATACATTTGAAAGGCGAAACTTTTCTGTTCTTAGGGTTGGTTCGACCGTCTTTATAAATGTCAGGAATCTCACAGGATAGAATGGAAGAAAAATTTATGAAATTCAAAATGAAGATTTCCTAAAACCGAGAACGCAAATGGTTCAGTAGTGACAAAACCTTACTACTTTATACAATAGGATTACACCTAATTCGTGTTGACCGATTTTATAAAAAAAAATTCTAAATCTAAAATCTTAACAGATTTTTATCGCACAATAATATAGACAGCTTTCTGCGGATATTAAAATGAAAATTTATAAGATTAAACCAGTTTTGCTATTTTTAAAGTGGAAATTTCACTGTAATACATATGCTATACAATATACATGACTTTTAACCGGTTCTAATCCAGCGGATATTAATCGGCTTTAAAGCCATACTAGAAACTTTTATCTCTTGACAGATTTACCATTTGTATTTTTGTTTGATATGATTTTTTGCTTTTTAGTTTACCCCTACCACCCACATTAGCTTATCTTTCATAGGAAAATGGGAAAGATAAACAACTATTTTTAACAACAACTAAATTGCAGTCGAATATTATCTCCCTTCATGGTTATATGGTTGAATTTATTAGAGAGAGGGATTAATTTACAACCTATTTTTCTATCAAAGGCATTGTACTAAAAATTCGGTGCTTTTACTCAAACCTATTACTTGACTAACTAAACCCCCCTATCTAACTTTAACTTATGCCTTATCTAACTAAACCTACAATAAGCATCAAAAATAGGTTTTTAGGGAAGCCTTTGATATTGCCTAAAAAATGACGTCATACATTAGTCAATTAAAATGTATACTGGCCTGCCATTGGTAATTTAGTCTGTGTATCAGACTATTATTAGTCATTTTTAATGAATGGCGTCATTTTTTTATTTAGGCACTCTAAAGAGCTTCGTTTTTTGGCCCAAGTGTGATATGAAAAAAATCACCAAATATCCCTTTTCCTTTGCCCCTGGTGTTGTTATCATTGTTAATGATTCTTTTATGTATTCCAGATTTCCACCCTTTTAACTAAT
>LS050772.1:0-12190 GCA_900241095.1 Acartia tonsa | reverse complement strand
CTAAAAATAATCAAGTCTATAATCCTTCAGCTCTACTCGCCAAGAATTTCAAATTCAACAAAATTCACAAAATTCCTTCTCGAGCTAGGGGAAAAGAAATATTTTAAGTAAAGAAATGGAGCTATGAAACCAAATTTATTGTGATAGAGCATGTATTTTTGGTATGGTTTTGTAATAGATGGCCGTAGATACAAAAAAAAATTAAACTATTAGCATAATAGTCAAAGGTATACTGAACATAAGAGTTTCAATATAAAAATAAACGGATAGCTGGGTCAGTGGTTAAATAACTGTATGTTCATGGTGTGGGAACCTTATGTCAATTTTTAATTGGGTATTTTAATATCAGCAAATGGCGCTGGAAGTATTAACACAGAAAAGTCGCTATAAAAGATCAGGAAGCAATTTGCTAGCTGATGAATAAGGTCTCCACCAGAAACCAGTAATTGTCTGGGCTATACTTATACATCTATTTTTTCAATCTTACCTGAAAATAAAAACAAGGCTTATAATTTATATAATTTAAAATATTTTTCTTTTTGAATTTGAATCTTGTTTTTAAAATATGAAAGGAAGTTCAGATTTATTTTTTTTATTATCTGAAAGATATGTAATTTTCAAGCTTGCTTTATGGAGTACTGGTTGCTGTGCTATCTCAAAAAATGTAGGAAAAAAGTACCAAAACGCCTTTGGAGGTAGGATTAAAATGGCGTACAAAGATAATTTTTTCACAAAACTTCAATTTGGGTGTAAATGTCAAATATTTTTTTGAGGAGGCAAACACTCAATTTGTACTGAAAACTTTCTTTAAAGCTACTCATATGCTACTGTTAATAAGTTGGTAAATTTAAAGTACGGATCTTAGATCTTTTTTTCTACGACAATAAAGTTGTTTTCATGGTACCAACTGGTCAAGGTTTCCATATTTTTGTTGTTTTTATGTTAAAGTAAATATTTAGCTTCAAACAGAATAAAAAATTATTCTTTAAACAGAAAGTATGAAAATATGAATATTTGTATATATGAAAAGTAGGGGGAAAATTTAATTTTGTAAAAGTATAAAATAATGTAAAAATAAATAGTTTTATTCTTATACAAAACTTCTTAGTAGACACACAAACAGTCAAACACCCTGTTACTTAAAATATAGGATTAGAGGTATATTTTGACACAAAAATAAACATCGAAGCTCTGAAAAAATGACGTCATACAATACAAATGAGCAATGTTAGACCAATACATAGACTAAATTATCAACGGCAGGTCAGTATACATTGTAAATAACCAATGGTAGGCCAGTATGACACTATAATAAGTTTCATAAACATCTAACTCCTAAAGAATGCATATGATATTGAATATCACAAAACGAATTGTCTTATTTTTTTTGTTTTATTGTCCCCATAATACTTGAGCAAGCAGCTACATGTATCAATGTTCAGGAAGAAATGGGTAGGTCAATAGAAAATAATTGATAGTCCACAGAGTTTATCAGGAAGGGAGGGGACATTGGGCTGTTTATTACACTATTCCCCAAAGTTTTATAATAACGTTTTCTTATTCGTTAGCTTAACAGATTTGGGGACTTTTATTAAATTTTGATTGGTTCTTTCATGAAGTTGAGTGTCAAACGTTTCAACTACTAATTGAAATCTACAGAAAGGGGTAACTTTGTGTATCATCATTGGGGATGTTCATCAAATTATCGTCCATTGTCTTATCCCTTTAGATCCAGAAGTATCTAATGACTAATAGAGAAGATTTACTAAAGCTTAATTAATATTATATTAATCCATCCATTTATCCCTGATAAAAAATAATACAGATTGCTTTGCTTATTTACCCTATATCCATCACTTGGCTACCACTCAGGAATAAAAGGATAATCCTATACACTTAATGGGGTAAGTTGTAAGTATGTGTGCCCAGTAAGATCTGTTTAACAGCCGGATAGATAGGTCAAAAAAACTAATGATTTAATTATTGGAAGGCTAAAATAATTTTCTATTTTTTAGGAGAGTCCAATATGGTTATTTATATTCTTTATTAGATTTCCTTTGACTATGGCAATTTTTTAAATATAAAAAAGGATTAGAAAACTTATCTTGAGCTTGTATGAAATTAAATCAATGACTTTATTAAAACTAAATCTAAGATTAAACAGAATATCGTTTCATGTTTTTTTCAATTAAATAAAATGTATATTAAAAATTTTTATGTATCTTTTTCAGATAATTTGCTTATGCTTTCTCCATCCTAATGTTGATATAAATAATATAATATGTTACTTATAACACACACACATACACACACACACGCCTACACACACACTAAACACACACAAACACACTAAGTCCTATATATCCTTTATTTATTTCATATCCTGTATACTAATCAATCGGATGTTTGTATGTCTACATTTGCAGATCTTAGAAAAGACAATAATCATTGCAATAGTCCCCAAAGTTGGATAATAACGTTTTCTTATTCGTTGGCTTAGCCATTTTTGGGACTTTTATTTAATTTTTATTGGTTGTTTTATTTAAATGAGTGTCCAACCATTCAACCACTGATTTTAATATAGAGAAATGTGTAATTTTACCTATCAACGTTGGGGATGATCATCAATTTATCGGCCATTGTCTTATCCCTATAGATCCCTAATTATTCTATTTATTATATATGACTTTATATTATGTTGATCTAATAACAGCACTAAATATCTAAACTAACATCTAAAAATTTTGTAGATTATAATGTATTTTTATTAACTACTGATTTTATCAATTTGTTTTACAATATTTTTCTAAGCCAATTTTAAAACGTCACAAGAGAAAAGTTTTATATTTAATTAAGATAATAATATCAATTGCTTTGCTTTAGTCAAAGCTACAATAATTATATTATTTATATACATAGCTATATTATGGGTTTGTATTACGTTGTCTGCAGATATGAATATGTAAACGTATCCTTTGATTTGTATTTTTCGTGGATAATTTTTATAAAACCCGAATGCGTGTGTCCAATACTGATTTAAGCATTTCGACTTATGACTTTAGATTATCAATGAGCTATAATCTGATACTGTGGTCCCCAAACTTCTGGGATGAATTATACCCAACCTAGTTTGAAAAGTGACCAATCTATCTCGCCACAGACCTGCTTTATACCAATACAGAAAATGTTGAGAATAGTCCCTTTCGTGGCAACGCCCCTTAAGGGGCGATTCGTCGTATTTTTAAAAATTGCTTTTTATAGGTTATTTTGTGTTAGGTTAAGTTATATTGGGTTAGGTGATTGACCCACAGTGTTAGGCAATTGGCCCCGCAGGATTAGAGCCCCCCGCAGGGGCTAGAAATAGGCGAAAAGCTAAAAGTATTGAAAAATACAAAGAATCGCCCCTTAAGGTGCGTTGGCACGAAAGGGACTATACCCAAAATGTTTTGTTTTAGTAGGACAAACCAGGACAAACCAGTGCACAAATTAGGTTAAAACTTACACCAAAATAAATCTTCAAACATTTATTTTGTAACGGGATGGAAACCATTATTCTATAAACCAAAATATCTATAGTTTGTCGATTAAGATCTCATTGACCAATTATTTGCTATTTATTTTTTGTTATCATTCGCAAATTAAGAGAAAGCTCAAAGTGTCTCAATGTGTGACGTCATAAAAATATTTCTAGAAAGGAGGAATGAGAGGAGAAGTGGGAAAGGACACCTCTAAAAAAGAGATAGATTTTTATGACGTCACACATGACACTTTGAGCTTTATCCCCAGCCTTGAGAAGACTAATTAACATCCAGCTTTTAAAAGTTAAAAACTATTGTACTAATTTGTATTCAAGGCTTTTCAATTTAAATGTTTATATTATTATTTGTGTATGCGATCGTTTAGTAATCATTTAATACATCAAAGATATTTTACTTTGATATTTGTTTTTAGAATACTGTTCCATTTTCTCGATTTTTTGGCAATTCTTTTTGTTGCAAGGCCTCATTTAAGTTTTGTATGTGTCTAACAGAGATATTTATTGAAATATAAGTAGCAAAAATACTCTATATTAGTGGATTTATTATTACAGATTATCATGTATTCTTTTAATTTGAAACTTGTAGGGGGGTTAAAACAACAATACCCCTATTTACCCCATCCTTACTGTATGAACAAACTGACCATTAAGTGATGTCCATGTTAGCAACTTAAATTGACAACAATTTTTCCCCTGTCATAAAATCCAAGTATATTCTATTTTCATTTCTATAATTTAAAGTTTCATAATTTTGAGTTTCTTACAGAACTTATAATCCTAAGATACCAAAAAACATAATATATTTTTTTCTCTAAAAAGTCATTAAGTCTGATTTTATGAAAGCTTTTTTTCCTCAGCAAACATTTCATTAATCATTTTATTAATTAAGAAAAAAATATTAAATATATATGATAAAAAGAAAATCATCCCTATACTAAAAGGTTAGTCTTTCTAAAAGAAACTAATTGATTTTAGGGTGTCAGAACTAATCAGAACATAAATGTATAAATGTCGAATCAAAATTGTAAGTAAATTTGTTGAAAAACTGCTTAAATACAGAATAATGTTTAAGGACATACTTACGTTTTTAGGACTTGATCATAGAGATGCTTCGCTTGTAACATTGCACTTTGTTGTCCTAGGAATCAGAATTCCAAAAATCAGATTAATCGGATAATTTATCACATACAAATTTGTTGTTAAAAGGTAAATATCAACATGATTAAAATGGACATACAGACATTCTGGTAACACTTATAGAATTGCTGCGCTTTCAAAATCGTACCAAAGTTTAAAATCGATAGGATAATTCTAACATGCCTAAATTGACGAAAAAAGCTATCCATTCCAGACGGACGGACGTACGCTTTTAAAAATACTAATAATCATTTTTTAGATTATTTTTGTTCTTTTAATCTTTTATGTACTGTAATGAGAAAAAAATCACGGATTAAAGGTATAAGCGATCTTTCAAAATTTTTATTAAAAGTACTATTTATACCTTTCAATCATTAATACCAATATTTTTTTTATTTTAGGTAGGATTTAAATTAGGCCCGGGCAGGTTTTAGTCCTTTTTCTTTGGGGAAGGTCAATTTTTTTTTATTTTAAAAATCCCTATCCTTTTTAATACTGGAATATTCTCTGGTTTAAATAATATAATATGTCAAGCACAATGTTTATACAGCTTATAACTTACTAGCCAGAATTATTATATGTACTCCCAGCCCATTAGATTTGTCTTTATTTAATTTTACAATAATTTAGATGGTATTTGTTTTACGGCTTTTGATAACGCACTGCAGCTCTTCAATAAAATTTTCTTTGAGTATCAGACCTAGAACTTAGTTATGTATATTCCTAATATGATTCTACTTAAATATAAAAAAAAATCAAACAAGATATACCTCCTGAAAATTACTATTCCTTCAGTAACAGTTATTTATCGCATCTTATTATACATTGCTTTCCGTGAGTATTAGAATGAAAAATTAAGTAATATGATGTTATACATGATTTTTCAGTGGGACCGAGAACCGGTTCTTATCCATCGGATATTAATCGGTTTCGAAGCAATACTGGAAAATACCTTATAGCTTTTTAGAAATTTTTAATCTTGTTATTGTTGCGCTTTGTGTTAGAATTGTCCTTGTTAGTCTGATGATTACAAAAAAAATTGTAAACAAACAAACATGCATATAAAAATAAATAATTGTACAACAATTTGCCTTTTAAGGATTCTCTGTACATTTATAACTTGTCAAGAACAGTCATATACACAATATTCACGCTTCCAGGGATAACGGTAATGGATGATAATTTAATCCTACCCCTTGTTTAATATGTGTCAAAGTATAAAATTTATAGACTATGCGGATCAGAGATAAAAGAGTTGCTGTTTTCATCATGATTTTTGTCACCAAAGTTTAAATCAGATATTGCGGTTTCCCTTTTATGACATCTGAACGAACTTTTAAAGAAGAAAAAACGTATTTTTAAGACATTTTTCTCATTTAAACTTTCTAAAGAGAAGGAATGTTTTAATTAAATCGTAATCAGATGCAAAGTAGTTTCTTATCGCGTCGTGTTAACAAAACTGCTATTAATTTTATAATTCGTGGAAAATTTCTGTAATACGATGCTATACATGATTTTTCAGTATGTCTAAGATCCTTATCAAGTGGATATTAATCGGTTTCGAAGCCATACTGGAAAAAATATTAGCTGTAAAAATAAAATGTGAATGTAGTAGGCGTAGTTTTGTTGATATGGGGCGGAGCTAAACTTATTGTTATTCCTTGTTTTCAATATCTAACAAATTATTTTATTAAAGAGAAATCCTTTGTGCAGTTATTGGCGGGAGGGAGAAGACAATAGGCTGTTTATGAAACTAGTCCCCAATGTTTTATAATATTGTTTTCTTATCAGTTGTCTCAACATAATTGGGGACTTTTATTTTGTATTTTAATTGGTTAGTTTGGTAATTATGTATGTACATCTGTTTGTAAATTGGTATATTTAATTTTAATTATTTTAATATTGTCTTTTAAAAAATTGTCCTCCCCCTCAAAAAAGTAAATATTTTTATGATCCTCGTAGGCAACTATAATTCTAATAAAAACGTTGATTTTGGTAAAAATAATGTAAAAGTTAAAATAAAGCTAAAAGTGATCGTTTAATTAACATTTTCTTGGTTAAGTTAAGTCATTTGTTTGCTAGTTTATTTTTACAAAATTAGGTTCTAACAAGGAGAATACATTGCAACGCTTCATAACTGAAATATCAGAGAAATGATAGGTTTCCAGTAATTTTATTAGGTTCAATTATGTAAAGTTTTATAAGTATTCTCTTCTCAGGGATCTAAAGGAATAAGACAATTTCCAATAAACTGATTCACAACCCCAATAAACATGCACAAAATTACTACTTCTGTAGATTACACGTTTAGATACTAAATGAACCATCCAATTAAAATTCAATATACCAATATACGAATAAGAAAACGTTATTTAAAAACTTTTGGGACTAGTGTAATAAACAGCCCGATACCCTCTCCCCCACCCTCCCACCTCCCAGACTTTTATCTTACATTATTTACGACGATTTTTTACTGTCATTTGCTTGGGAGATTAAAAAAACGTGAGTGGGAACCATAGTATTATAGAGCAATCATGGATTAAAAATGCATTTTGTATCAGGTTTTTTTTGCAGCACAATTTGTTATTGTCAAGTAATTAAACTTTGCTTAGAAACATTTTTATCCTACATTTTTGCAACATAAGAATACAGATATTTTTTATTTATAATATAAACTGTAATTTTCAGGGACTAAAAAGACCAAAGACACCACTTTAAGCAAATGATGGTATTTATAAAACCTATTTGACTTTTACTTTTATAATAACAAACAAACTCAAACAAAAATGTCATAAAAATTGCATTTTTTTTTTAAAGGTTATAAAAACAGGGAGGGATAGTTCACCAGAAGACAAAATGAATCTTTTTACTAAGCAAAAAATGCATAATTGGCAAAAAATATAAAGTTTATATTATAATTAAGGTCGGTCCGTCCGTTTTAACTTCTGGCACTTAGGCATGTTAGAATTGTCCTTTGAAATCAACTAAAGCATAATAATTTATGTGACATTAACATTTCTGAAGTATATTTCCTAGTACGATTAGGCAATATGTTAAAAGCTAAGCATCTGTATAATCAAGTCTTAAAATCAAAATATTCAAAGGTTTCTTTTTCTTATTTTTTAAATTTTGCATACATTAAAACTTTACTATTCGACTGTGCTTTAATGATTGTTATCATCCTTTTTATTGAGCTAAATCTTTAAAATAAATATATACTTTAATTTTCTCAAATTTAATTTTGGCACAAAAAAAGTATGTTTATTTAGAAGGTAAATAAAGGAAGCAAAATAACTCAATAAAAAATTAACATAATCAATATTACAATCAATACATACATTTATTTCATTTACACCACAATAAAAACAAATAAATATAATTCAAGTATGGCTTTAAAAACGGTTTATATCCGCTGGATTAAAACCGATCCTCCGCCGTACTAAAGAATCATGTATAGCATCATTTTTTTTTCATATAATTCTTAATTTAATATTTAAATTTAGGACTTATAGTTCAGAATCTATTTTCATCTTAGATTTTCATCTTTTATAGCAATTTTCTACTTTTGCCCTCTCATTCATGGATCTCAAGGGTTAAGACAATGGACGATAAATAAATTGATCAATGATAACATACAGAACTACCCTACTGTTGAATAAAATTATTGGTTGAAACGTTTGGCCACTACTAGTTTTGAACTAACCAATCAGAATTCCAGAAAAGTGCCCAAAGTTTCTATGCCAACAAATAAGATAAAGTGCATATAAAACTTTGGCTACTAGTGTAATTTACAGCCAATGTCTCCCCCCCACCCTTCCTGCCTTAAGGTGTATTATATATATACTTGTGTAATATATTTTTCATATTGTATGACATTTATTTATTCAATTTCGTTTTCATTTTGTAATTTTGGTTTTCAAAGTCATGAAACATAATAGAGGAAGTGAGAGGAAAGGGGGAGGGGATTATTGATTTTTGGTTAATTTCTAGTTTATAAAAGCAAAGTTTTTCTATAATTAGGGTTGGTCCTTATGTCACGGACAGTTAGCTCTTTTCGTTAATCTAAACAGGTTAGAATTGTCCAATCGATTGCAATGCTAATTTTTATTATTTTATTATTTTATTTGAATCAAACGTTATAGCTAGACAAAGGTAGAGTTGTGGTTTTTGAGTTTAATAAGGTTTTAGGTTTTTTTTGAAGTGTTTGAAAATAACTCTCTCACTTTTAAAGCCTCTAGAGACTCTATATTAGAAGGGATATGGGAGGGTAGAAAAATAGCCTAAAACCATTTTAGACCCAATCAGAAGCTTCACTGTAAAGAAAATCCATATCGGTTCAGCAGTTGGATAGTTCCTTCTCTACAGAAAAAAAGGTTACTATTTTTTTATAATAGGATGGATTAAATTGTAGACAATTTTTATATCAATTTATTGCTTCCTTTGGCATAATATTTCTCATTAAAATTAAAACATTTTGTCTCAATGATGACAATTGACTGAAAAAGTTGATATAAACGTTAACAAAGGAATAAAAATATTTTTTTCTGTGTGTGAATCAATATTTCTGAAATCATGTGAGTACTTAAATTTAATTCCAGTTTGGCTGCGAATCTATATAGTTTCCGCTAGAGTAGAACCGGTTTTCAACCATACTTAAAAATCATGTATTGTATCGTATGTATTACGAATAAAAATTTGAATCATACACTTAATAATGTTTCCCCCACTCGACTCCTTTAAGGCTATTACATCAGTCATTAATACACATTTTTTTTAATTTTATAAACCGCGAAGAGCTGTCCATTATACGATAAGATAAATTTAACTATTTTTACATCCTAATTTTTAGATTAATGTGTTTAACTGTATCATTTTTTAAACAAGAATTTAAAATTAAAAAAAAATTAAAACATAAGGATTCAAATTTATTAAAAACTTTTAAAAAGTCCACTCTCTCTCATTTCTTTAATACTTACCCACCTCCCTTCACTTGTAACCCAAAATAAGATTTACAAAAAAAAATATTTAAATTTTCACACTTTCAAGTAAAATTGGCGAAAATTACATAGCTATTCTTACATAATATTTCATAAATTTGATCTTGTATTGATTTCTAATCCTATTAGGTATACAAAGTAGTAAGGTATTTTTTGTCTGTAGCTTAAGATTTCGATAAATTCGGAACCGATTGAGTTCTCCATTTAATAGAAGCTTTTGCAGGTCCCTGAATGGTTTTAGGCCATTTAATCTTTCTTTCTAAGTTTGGTTTTAGGCTATTTAGAATACAGAGCTCCTAGATGCTAGAAGCGCAGCCGCTAGTCATTGATAATTTACCTAAACTTAGGTATCAACTGAGAATTTTAGATAGTCAGAAAGTCTTTTTTAAACACAGAATCATATATTTATTTTAAATAAGGTTTGGAATTAATAAGCTTACATATATGATAATTATAACTTAACATTATTTAAATATAAAGTAATTGGCTTAAATTTAATTCTTTAAAAAATTTTTATGCTACTTTAATAGCCTTTTACTGGAAAATTTCAAACCATTTTTTGAGCTCACTTTTAGCAGCGCCTTAAAAACCTTTTTAATAAAAAAAACCTTACCTTCAATTATGAGTAGAATCTACATGATTTTTTTGGTTCAGTTTTTACAATTTTATTACTAAATATATATATTTCTCACTATAAACTATAAATCATTTACTTTACTCACATATTATTCTATATATTTATATATATAATATATATATAACTATAGTGCTACCAATTAACTAATTGTATTTTTTACTTTTTTCCGGGGGGGGTCCTTCAGCCCACGAATTTTTTTTCAATTCACATGATTTTATTATTTCTAACACTTTTTTTACATTTTTTATGATGTAAAAACTTAAATATTTGAATTATGTATTATAGGTGTCTATATTTAAAGCTAATATTATATATATATTGTATTTTATACACAAGACACAGAGAATAGAGAGAGAGATACTCAATAATTAAACGGACGAAAATTCACGGTCTTTGCTGCGCCACCAAAATATTTCTACTGGACCCAACTCTGATGGGAAAACGGGAGAAAGAGAGAGAGAGAGAGAGAGAAAGAGAAACAGAGAGAGAGAGAGAGAGAGAGAGAGAGAGAGAGAAGGGTGGCAAAATGAGAAGGGGAGAGGTAAAAAATAGAGAGAAATAGTCACAGGAGAAGAAAAGTGGATAACACTCACACACACACACACACACACACACAGCTTTTTCATTAGCGTTTAGGACGCCCCACTGCGCCATCCCAAAACTGGTTTATTAGGCCTAGGCTTGAAATAGGCCTGAAATAATATTTTCCTACGTTTCCCATCCCTTATCCCTGATATTTGTAGATAATAGTTAATTAGCTGTACCCCCAATGATTATTTACCCTGTAATACAACTTTGTTGGTTTTAAGATTTGTAACTTTACATTAACCATAAAAATAATGACATACTTGCTTTCTTCGACATATTTAATTCAATGCATATACTTTAAAGTCATTTAGGTAACCTATACCTTTTCTTTGCATTGTCTTTAAAAAAATCTGTGGTGTTTTCTTAACTTTTGAATTGTAAGCTTGTCATGCTTAGAAAAAAGCAGAAATTACTTATGACAATACATTATAACTTTACTCATAATTATGAAAATTGATGGAATCTTAATAGAAAAATGTTTTCTATACAGTTAGAATCGTCATAAGGTCTAGTTTTTGGATATATAAAAACTATTCCTATGCTACGTATAGTATAGGAGGTATGTGGTTATATGTTCCAACTTACGTATAACTTTTCAACCTTTCTATCACATTTTCATTTGCATAACATTTTCCTTCCATTAACACAAGCTGCGCAATTTGAATTTTAAAAATTTGCGTATTTTTGCACAACCTTTAATTCCATAAATCGTCAAAAATAAGGCCTTTGGAAAAACCAGTTTATGGTGCATTATTTGTTGAAATAATTATTTTTAAATATTTGAAACATTAATGCACCAGAACAGGTTTTCCAAATATATAAAGCATTTGATTGTTTTTTTCTATGTATAATTATTTTTTTTAAATAACGTTTCTCTTGAAATTATATTGAACAATGCATGTATTTATTTCCGAAAGCCTATCCCTTTTCCCTGACATAGGTGTCAAATGTTGAGAATTTAGGCGCATGCTGCGTCTAGGAACACCCAGGAGCAACAAAGATGCACCCACAATGTCACAGATATTATCAACATATCGACCGTTTGAAGAAAAAATTTTACTACTACAAATGTTTTTCAGATCTTATGTACCAGACAATGGCAATAAGTATTTTCATAATTTTATTTCAACTATTTTCTGAAAAGTAGCATTAATGAATTCCTATAACATGGCCAGACTGCCATATTAATTGTTATGTAGCATACCTATCTTCATAAATCTGCGAAATTGCATGGATACCAATTTAGTATGATTTTATTACCTGGGGTTAGTGCGAAATTAAAGATTTTTATCA
>LS050766.1:10192-22061 GCA_900241095.1 Acartia tonsa | reverse complement strand
TCAAACAATCTATCAAACAATCTATCAAACAATCTATCAAACAATCTATCAAACAATCTATCAAACAATCTATCAAACAATCTATCAAACAATCTATCAAACAATCTATCAAACAATCTATCAAACAATCTATCAAATGATCTATCAATCAATCAATCTATCAATCAATCTATCTATCTATCAAACAATCTATCAATCAATCTATTAATCAATCTATCAATCAATCTATCAAACAATCAATCAATCATTCAATCAATCTACCAATCAATCAATCTATTAATTGAGCTTTCAATTGATAAATCAATATATTTATAAATCTATCTCTCAATCAATCTATCAATCAATATATCAATCAATCAATTAATCAATCAATCAATATATCTATCAATTGATCTTTCAATTGATCAATCAATCTATAAATCTATCAAGCAATCTATCAATAAATTTTTCAATCAATCTATCAATCAATTAATCTATCAATCAATCTATCTATTAATCGATCTATCAGTTGATTTATCAATTTATCTAGCATTAGATCTATCAAATAATTTATCAAATGATCTATTAATCAATCCATTAATTGATCTATCAATCAATTTATTAACTGATCTATCAATCAATCCATTATTTAATCTATCAATCAATCCATTAATGGATCTATCAATCGATCCATCAACAGATCTATCAATTAATCCATCAATGGATCATCAATCTATCTATCATTCGATCCATCAATCTATCTTTCAATCAATCTATCAATCAATCCATCTATCATTCAATCTATTAATCAATCTATCAATTAATCTATCAATCAATCTATCTACCAATCGATATATCAATCAATCTATTTATAGATCTATTAATTCATCTATAATAATCTAATGATAAATTTTATGATCTTTTGATTTGTCAATCTAGGAATGCTCTATTTATGTTATGATCTAACTCTCTATTGATCTATCCATTGGTCTAGGTAAGCCCATGATAACCTATGAGGATGAAGAGGATGATATTAGTTTGATGACCAAACCAATAGGAAAACTCAACTCCAATGCTCCAGCCAATGACATGTACTCTCAGACTAAGAGACAGGTGAGAATTAACCAATGGCAAGGCTTTATTAGAATATAACAGGATGTATAAGAACATTAGTCTTACTAATTGTTCTATAAATCTGATTTGTAAAGTACAGTTTACTAATGTTTTTAACCATGATTAAGTTGATTTATTGAAGCTGCACTTTTCATGGACATAATTGATTTTGTTCAATTAATAATTCAAGTGTACACTACAGCTAAGTACAGAGTTGTTATTTCTTTTCAATTGAAGTTTGTGTCATTTATCATTTCTCAGAAATGAAATTTATTTTGATGAGTAAAGAAATATTTTGCAGTTCATTTATTTTATTTTTTTATTGAACTAGAAATGTTGACAAAGTAGAAAATATACTTCTGATTAATTAAATTTTTACATCAATATTTTTATCTACATTTCTAGACATCAAGCCATAGTCAATACAACAATGAGATGTTGAACCAAAGCAAACCAAGCACACATAATCAGTTTAGTAACAATGATGTTGTCAGCCAAAGCAAACCCAGCCGCCCAGGAATAATTTTAGTTGTCAATTTTACATTTTAAGCATAGCATTTTGCAAAACAATTTTTAGATATTCTGTTTTTTTATGATATAATCAAGGGGAAAATTACTTGGAAAATCTTTTTATAAAAATACCTACCTTATTTAAGTTACCTTTAAAGATAACGTCTAAGATGGTTACAAAAAATAAGTAATGTTTGCCAAAATTACAAAAAAATATGTTTTTCATTTAGTAAGCTTAATTTTTTAAACAGGGCATTTATGTAAAAAATGAGCATTAAATAAATGTTCATGGTAATACTGTTATTAAATCAATAGATAAACATATCTAATTCTCAAAAATTATTAAAGCACAAGAATACTTGAATTTAATTAAAATCGACAAAGAACAAAATGCGTTAAAAATTACCCATCTGACGTCTTAAAAATGAGGGCAATGAGAGGAGAATTGGGAAAGAAAACCTCTAAAAAGAGATGGATAATCCCCCATTTATATGACGTTACATAGGTCATTTTTAACCACTTTGGTTTTTGTCTTAAAATCTTTAAATACATATGTTACAACTAATTTTGAATCAGGTCAATTATTAACCTCTCCACCCTCAAATCCAAGCAGTACTTCACAGCCTCCTCCCCAAGCACCTATAGGTAAAAAAAACATTAGTTTAATATATTTTAAATTTAAAGTTTACAACTATTTTTGGGGAGGGTACCACCACCCTCCCAAGAAAATTTTTAAAAAATCGAATTTTTTTTACGCAGATATGTTTCAACGCAACATAGGGAGGTATCATAGAGACTTGAACGCAACAGAGATAGGAATCGTAGAGACTTGAACCCAAAAAAACATGCATTTTAAGTGCCACTAGAGACTTCTAGGGGCCTTGCAGCTAGTTAAAAAAAGTATCCGACATAATTGTCTTAAAATATATTGCTACAATTTTCCAAATTAGGAGGAGCATCCCACCCCCGTCCCAACCATCTCCTTACCTCCCCTCCCTCCAACAGCAGCACAGTGGGGAGTGGCGGATCCTACACTAGTAATAATAATAGAAGGTAAGCAAAGGGATAGTTGCATGAAGTGCATTTAACAAGTTTGATTGCAAGCATAAGTTACAAGAATGTCATCTAACATATATAATTTTGTATTACAATAAAAAACATTTAATTAGTAGTCTTTATGCTGTTTTTTTTGTGAAAACAAAACAGCCATACAAGTTGCATATATCCAAAAAATATGATTTTTAAGTCTTGATAGTTATAAACTGCCTGGTAAAAAAATTTGAATACTTTTATATATATGTAGTTTAAACTATTTAACAGAAAAAATATGCAGCTCACTAAATTCAAGTTTAAATGCATTTCGTGCAACTACCCCTTTACATGTTTTTTTTTTAAGTGAAGCTTTTCTATAGATAGTGTCGATCCGTCCGCACGTCCATCTGTCTGTAAGGGATAATTCTTATCGTTAAGTCTATGATATATATATTTTATTCATCTAATTTTTACAATAATGATGCCTAGGATAAAAAGATACACTATCATAGGTGAAACATCTCTTTAATAGAGTCAACAAATGTAAGTATGTCATAAAACAGTATCTTGTATGTCAGCAAAATTGCAAACATGTTTATAATTTATGATATTTAGACTCATAAATCAATATTATGCCTATTAGGTTCTAACACTCTACAAGTGTTAATGTTCGTTTGTCTACCGTCTGAAATCAGATCTTTGCTTTTATGGGTGTTGTCATCCTTGTTTTAACCAATTTATGTATCAATTCAGGTATTAAAGGATACATCATAAATCTTATTTAATACCCACAATTCATTTGTCAGAAGGCGCTATCAAATCAACTATTGATTGATTGATGTAGCATAATCTATGATTTATTTATTAGAATAATAGGATCTAGTTTAGTACACGGTGAAATGTTCCTAGTAACGGTAATCTATGAACATAAAAGGCTAGCTGCCAAACGGCTGGACATACATAGCAACACACCGTGTTATGCGGGATAAGAAGGTCTATAAATAATCTGGAATAGCCAAGAGATAATTATGCACTGGGAAAGCTTCACTGAAGAAAAAATGTAATATAAGTCTTTTTCGGGCATTTATGGGTACTTTGAGATAATTGTGCATTTTTGAGAAATGACTATTCCAGATTATTTGTAGATCTTCTTTTGTCGATAAAATTATTTAGGTCTTCTTATTTCTCTTTATCCCCTTATTAATGCTAATCAGATCCATCAATTTGAAAACTTTCATAGCATTCAAAGTCAGAGAGAGAGAGAGAGGGGATAATGGGCTGTTTATTACACTAGTCCAAAATGTTTTATCATATTTCTTATTCGTTGGCTTAACAACTTTGAGGACTTTGGTGAACTCTGATTGGCTGATTCATTAAGTTGAGTGTTTAATTCTTTCAACCCTTAAATTTTATTCTACTGAAGAGGTTATTTTATGTATCATCATTGGGGATGTACATCAATTTATCGGCCATGGTCTTATCCCTTTAGATCCCTTATCCAAAGTACATGAATATCAATGTTGTTAATTGGAAAAGTTTGTGTATATATTTAGCAAAGAGAAGGGTAGTCTGTTAAGACCTCTAGGGCACTTTCTCACACAGTGTCTTGTTGAGCTCTAACCCCCCCCCCCCTCATTATTATTTTTGAAATTAATTATGAATAGGAGAGGAAGGGGGTTAGTTTATTTAGTTCAGGTTAGGTTAGGTTATGTAGTTAGTCTCTGGGAGATATCGCAGGTATTGGCCCCAAAGAAGCTACCCCACTCCTTATTTTCTAAGAGGTGTGGGGTGGGGTTATCAGTGCTCAACAGGTTCTTTGTGTAAAAGCACCAACCTGGTGGGAAAGTTTTCTGAAAAAAAAAACAAAGAATGTTAATACTTAAAATTCGAAAACGTTCGTTTTATTCATTTATACAACATGCTGTTATAAACATCACATATCTTAGGAAACTATTTTTGCTTTTCTTACATTTGGACAACATTGTAATAAATTTGCCTTTTTCATGTATGATTATTTTTAAAGGTAACTACTTATTAAGTAAATTCTGGTTTTTTTTTATTTGCACACTTAATTATTTTTTTAGTAGTTTTACCATATAAATAAAAAAAGTAAAATGAGATGGGTTGATAGATCTAAATCTATAGATACAAACGCAATTTGTCTTTTCTCTTTTTATTCATCGAATACAATTGTTTAGTTAATTAATAGATCATCAAATTCAATTAAGATGTTAAAAATACGAATAAAAAAATTTGAATCTTTTAAGTATAAACCTCAGTAATTCAGACAGACTTGAATCTTAATTTTTTTGTATTTTAAAAATTAAAATAATACATTTTGAGAATATTAAGAGATTAAAGAAAAAATACGGTCAATGTACGTATAAGTGCAAGTTTGAATATTAGAAAGTAGGGCCATATGATTTAAAATCTGCTTCATTTCAGCTGGATTAAAACCAGTTCTTTTTTAAATAGTACCGTTGTACCTGTTTGCATGTATCTCATGTGCCTAGAAAAATATGATGTAAAACCTTTTTTTTATTGCCATTCTTTCAAATAAATTTGTTTTATGAATATGTGGCTCTTTTTCTGTGCCAGTTTCTGTAGCCTTGAAGGGCCCTAAAAACCTTACACATATAGAACTTATGAAATTAAACGCGGATTTGTATGGGGAATTGTACACACCACAATTTAAATTTTTTTTTTTTACATATTTACAATTGTTTATATTTGTTTGTGTCCTTAGGGCTATACAAAACTATTGAGAATTAATATTTATAGTAGTTTTTTTTTAAATGTGTCCTTTGCTAAGACCCTTTCTTAAAAAAATATACCAATATATATAAAATTTATGAAAAAGTGTCTCTTTTTCTGTGGTAGTGTCTGTAGGGCCATAAAAACTTTACCAATAAGAAGTTACCAAGAAAATTAACACAGGGAGAACCAACTCAAACTAAAACCAACTTATCCCCTGACAAAAAACTTTTATTACAGAACAGTTTTTAATCATTTTCATGCAAGTTGAAGAAAAAAAACTTTGAAGAGTTATCTACAAAATGTGCATTTGGGAAAGTTGGATCTAGTGCAGTTCACGGTAAAATGTTGGGGTAATTGTCTCAAATAACCTATTAACTTATACGGCTGAATGTATTATCCATGCCTGCTCACCTTGTAAAGCGGCACAAGAAGTCCTATAAATAATTTGGAATGGCCAATATCCAATGATACACAGAAAGGGCTTTACCGAAGAAAAGTGCGTAAAGTAAGTCTTTTTCGCGCATTTATATGCACTGCGAGATAACTTCATTATTGAGTACTGACTATTTCAGATTATTTGTAGTCCTTCTCTTGTCGATTAAAATTTAGAGTGATTATAATCTATACCGTCCACCGTTTGGACGTTAGCAGCTTTTAAAGTTCTTAGAGTTTGTGGAGATAATCGTTACCGGGAACATTTTACTGTGGACTGCAATAGATCCGAAAAGTTGAATGGTCTTTTTAATTAACTCCGGATTGCAGTGAGAAACTGGAATTGGTTATTTAGATAATCTTGGAAAATAAAAAGAAGACATTGTAATGTGAATGATAATTAAATTATTCTACAACCCCTTCTTTTCACTACTCTCCAAGCTAAAATAGACACAATTTATGACATTTAAAAATTAAAAATAATAAATAGATGGTAAAAAGGAACAAAATCTTAAAAATTATAAGCAATACTTTGTGAATTGGATGTAATATAAAAAATATATATTATATCATCCTAAAATCGATTAAATAATGTGTAATTAAGGGATTTTTAAATTTTAATTAGATCTTTTTAAAATAGTTTATAAGAAAAGCCAAGCATAAAGATTGAAATATATTTAACTTCGAAACCGATTCATATCCGCTGGATGAGAATCAATTCTCAGCAATACTGAAAAATCATGTATAGCATTGTATTACAGACAATTTTCAACGAATAATTAAATAAAACTCATAAAATTAATACCAGTCTTGTTAGCCGTGCCTTCGGCTCCTCGGGCATAACAAAACTGGTTTTAATCTTTCATTTTAATATCCGCATGATAGAGAGAAGAAAAAAAAGATAAAACATTTTATTAAAACCCTGTCTAGGCCTAAATGTTTCTGTCTCGCATTTTAGAATTATAGTCGCAAAGGTTAATCACAAAAACAAACTTTTGTGTTTTGTGTTTGCTGGTCGCAATCATACCCATATTGTATCAGGATAATATACATAAAAGTTAGGATTTATAATAAAGTTAAAGAATATAGGAAGCAAGAGTTAACTAAATAGCTGTACCCCCAACGATTAAAGACCCTATAATGAAATCTCGTTGGTTCAAAAGTACTTTTTAAAAGCTGAGTTTTTACACGTTTGAAACAGCGCAATAAACATGAAATTAATTTGATGTTTGCTGTTTCCCTGCATATTTAATGAATATACTTCAATTTACATTTTTAACGTTGTCTTGAGATAAAAAAAAAACACATTAAATCTTGTGGTGCTTTTTCAACGTGTAATGTTTCCTACAATCATATTAGTCCTTAAAGATAAAGGACCTATTGGATGATTTTCAAGGATACAATTGAAAGGCGGCACAGGGTTCTTGGGAAGGGGACATACAGTTATTTAACCCCTTCCCCCATTATTGTTTGATGTCTGTACATCTATACTAATATTTTTTTTGGATTTATATATTTCAAAGAATTACATTGGAATCTTAAGGGATAATACAATGGACGATCAATTGGTGTACATCCTCGATGATTATAAACAAAAACATCCCATGTGTGGAATAATTTTTTTAAAAAGTTTTGACACTGACAATTTAAACCATTCAACAAAGATTCAAAGTTTTTAAGCTAACAAATGAGAGAACGTGTCTATAAACTTTGGGCAGAGTAAAATTTACAGTTCAATGTCTTCTAATAATTAATTTTTATCTGTTGTTTGGGCAATTGGTTTTACAAATCATCTTTTTGATTGTATGACATTTGTTTTAAAAAACCTTTCCATGAGAGATAATTAAGTCTGTTTTATAGCCAAAGCAATATCTTGCTTTTAATTATGTATTATGTCAGGTTATTAAAGTTGTATTTATTTAATTATGTATTATGTCAGGTTATTAAAGTTGTTTTTATTTAATCATGTATTATGTCTGGTTATTAAAGTTATATTTATTTAAGTATGTATTATGTCAGGTTATTAAAGTTGTATTTATTTAATTATGTATTATGTCTGGTTATTACAGTTGTATTTATTTAATTATGTATTATGTCTGGTTATTAAAGTTGTATTTATTTAATTATGTATTATGTCAGGTTATTAAAGTTGTATTTATTTAATTATGTATTATGTCTGGTTATTAAAGTTGTATTTATTTAATTATGTATTATTTTAGGTTATTAAAGTTGTATTTATTTAATAATGTGTTATGTCTGGTTATTAAAGTTGTATTTATTTAATTATGTATTATATCTGGTTATTTAATAATGTGTTATGTCTGGTTATTAAAGTTGTATTTATTTAATTATGTATTATATCTGGTTGTATTTATCTAATTATGTATTATGTCTGGTTATTAAAGTTGTATTTATTTAATTATGTATTATGTCAGGTTATTAAAGTTGTATTGAACTTATCCTTTACACATTGACACTGCACTTATTTTTCATACTTTTTGGTAAAAAAATCCGTGAGTTTTGTAGAAAGAAAAGTAATTTGTTTATGTTATACATATAACACAAATACAGCTCGGAAGTAGTAAATCTTAAAATGTAGGTAAAAAAAGACAAGTCTTTTACAAAAAAAACTCATTTTCTCACTTTTTTTTGAAAGAACAGCTACTGTACAACTATAGTGAATAAAATTATGTCTAAATAAATCTAGAAGGTCATATTCTTTTTAAATGTGCCAATTAATAAATATTTTTTAAAGAATATCCAAATCTTGGCGAATATATCATGTAATTTGTCGTTCTGTTCATTGGGTTAATTTATGTCAAGTAAAAGATCCCGATTATAATGGTTTTTGGCTATATTTTCATCCCAACCCCATTAAAGCAAAGCCACTAGTAAACGAGAAAAGCAACAATGAAGAAAAGTACTAGTGTTATATTTTTCGGTATATAAATCATGTTATTATACCTTTTTTGTATTTACTTTTTTCTCTCGATATATCATTTATATCATTTTAGTTTGAAAGATGGCGTACAGAGGGCGCCACATAGCAGCAACAACACAACAGTACAAAACCACAACGGCAACGGCTATATGACCAACGGCCATGGCGGTCAAAACGGGCTGGAAAACGGTCACAGTGGTGTCATACGACCGATGCAAAACGGTCATGGTGGTCACGGAGTGGACGGCCATGGAACATTGAGAGGTCACCATGAAAATAATGGAACGTTGAAAGGTTCGGGAGGAACTATTCTTAAAAAGACATCTCAGGGAAAAAAGATAAAATTTAAAATTATTAATTGGGCACGAACGATAACATACATATTACAAGCGAAGCTTAACAAAACAGACAGTTGGACAAACGAACATAATTGTAAACTTAACTAAAAGAAGCTGAAATTTTTAGAAAATGATATTTAAAGTCTTCAATAGTTAGATGACCTGCTTACAATATTATTTCTTTTCGTTCTAACATAACCAATTTTAAAATTAACATTTCTAACAATGCAATGGACCAAAACTGCTAAAAACCAAGATATTTAAAATGGACTTACGATTTTTCGGGTAATAGTTACAGAGTTGCAACTTTTTTTTGTTGTTGAAAATTTAACACTGTTAAATCAATTACAAACGTACGGACAAACTGACTATAACCTAGAAATGCTTCGGACTTTAAAAAACAAAATGTGATAAAAAACCACGTTAAGAGAGAGACATTCATCATTAAATTTATTTGAATTTCTATTCTTTTAAAATCTTTACATAATGTTCCAATACATTGCATACTGTTTTAACAGTGTGGCAATCCTATAATGGTTGTGTGTATGTACGTAGAAATATCCTATTTTATGAAAAAGACCATTGATTACCTTGGACTTTAAACAGTTTTTGAAGCATTTTTAAAGGGGTATCAAAAATATACTCTGATACCTGTAAAATTATACTGCAGAGTTAAAAGTAAAACTATTAATTTGTATTGTACCTTGAATTATTTTGGCATCCTAATTTTATCTTTATTTCCAAACAGATATCAAAACAAATGTCAGATCAAAATGATAAATCTCATGAATACCAAGAACCTATAAAACAGGTAAAATTTAACATTAAAAGATAACAATAACATAATGTATGTATATTAGTAGCTCAAAATTTCGCTAATCGTTGGTATTTAGAATGTTTTTCAACTCATTTTTGATAAAAATACACTATCCTAAGACATGAAGATATATTTCTATTTGAGAAAATATTTTTACTTAATTTTGTCTCTTGTAGAGGTGAATCAAGCAATATTAGCTTGGTCCTTTTAGAAACCAATATCCTTCTCAGTGACGCTTCTTGTAGGTCCAAGTCCTAAATCCACCCCATGATAAGGTTCCCTGAAAAGTACAACCATTTTGAACCTGAATTTACAGGACCTTTAAATTCAGACAAAAAAAACTTACTACTTTTTTATAGGATAGCCTAACGTATGTCCAAGGTCAATATATTGTTTTTTTTTTTTAAATTACAGACATATAAGTTACTAAACATACATTGCTTACACTCATCATTATGTATATTTTGTACTACAGGATCGAAAGCACCCATCAGAAGGAAGCCGCAGCGGGCTGAACGGCTACAACAACGGGGGGTGTCGAACCCTGCCACCCAAGGCCGCCAACACCTGGAAGTTCCAGGGGGGCAGCCACGAGCCATCCCTCGGCCACAGCAGCAGCCAAGTGCTGGAGCCGCAACCGCCTCCAGCGGTTCATATGACCAATGAAGCTACCAATACCAGGTTATTTCTTGATTTTCACTACTTTTTTTAGCGGTTAGGTCACTAGATGACTCAAGGTCAAATTGATTGCTGGGCTCGATGCAAATTTGACCCTGCAATTTTCATTTTAATTTTTAAAGAGAAAAGAAAAAATTGGAGTTTAGTTGATTGTTTTACATAGGAAATTTCTTTTAGGTTTTGGGTGCCCTCTCCAAAAATATTAAAAAATCTTTCCTTTGCCAAAAACATTTTTTACTGAAAAGGAGAACCATATTGGCCCAGTGCAGTGGTTTGTGAGATATTAAGCACCAGACAGACACACAAACACACTTATCCTGTTACTTCTCTATTTTTTACAAGGTTTTGTGATTAATTTTTGAAGAGAGAAAGGCATCAACGTCTTGCTTACAACAATTCTTTTAATTGTACGACCTTTGTAATGTTTTGAAGTCATACCTGTTTACAGGCCAAAGCAAGTTCCTGCTGTTTTTAAAGTCACGCGCCTAAAATATCAACGGTTTTGACCAAATATCGAGCATATCACCTTTAGAGAAATATTAAACACTAAAAGTTTTATTCTTTTTTTATTTCTAGGCCCCGAAGATACAAGGACAGATCCATAATGACAAACGGTTATGACGGGGTTGGTGTGCCCGGGAGTAACGGGTACGATACCCTCACTGGGGCAGCCAGACATGCAGTCAATCCTTCTACATATTATGCACAGGTATTGATAGATATATATTGATTAATTGGTAGATAGAAAGATAGTTATATTGATACATTTAATTAATTGATAGATCATTTATAACTATGAGTTACGCCCCCAAAGAAGCTTGAGGTAATAGGGGTAGGGAAAGTTTCATTTTAGTTTTCAGAGAGGCGTAGTCATTTTTCTAGGGGCAATTTCTCTTGAGACGCTAGAGATACTCTCCCCCAAAATAGATAAAAGCCTTCCACTAACCTATAAAAACTTCACTGTTACAGTTCTGCGATTAACAAGATCCCTCGTTACAGACAAAAAAGCTTACTTCATTAAAAAATAGGATAAAAGAGATGGATAGATAGATAGACAGGTAAATAGATTGGTATATATCATATAGATAAAATCTTAAAATAGGGGAAAATAGTGATTGATTAAGAGATATATAGACTCATAGTTGGAAAGAAATGTACACTATCTATAATACAAAGTAGAACGATGTCTGTCTGTCCGTCTGTCTGTCTGTCTGTCTGTCCCTTAAGATCTCGGTAACCACTGAACCGATCGGATTCTACTCTTCAGGGTAT
>LS050766.1:0-10092 GCA_900241095.1 Acartia tonsa | reverse complement strand
GTCTTGCGTGGCCCGTCGGCTGTTGCGCCCCCCCGCGCCCGCCCGCCGGGGCGGGGCCCGCGGCGGCGGGGGGGGCGGGGGGAGGGGAGAGTTGACCCTCCACTTTCAATTTTAGTTTCAAAGGGAGGCTAAGTACCCCCTTAACCTTCTCTAGACCTATAAAAAGCATTACTGTAAAGCAGACCCATAAAGGTTCAGTGGTACACAAATATAGACACCATTTTATTTTTATATAAGGATTTTTCTGTCTCATTATATTATCAAAAGCTTTGTTGAGTTCAAACTGCATATAAATATGCAAATTATAATCTCAGCTCTTGCGTTAATATAATTTCATAAAAAATTACGCAAAGGACTAAAGATAAAGTAAAAGAATGTCAGCCTGTATGTATATACGCTAATAACTCGTAAACGGCAGGCCGATCGTTTCACTAGTTTCATTTATGTTAAGAATTGGATGAGGAATGGTTTTAGGCTATTTGTAGCCGTGTTATATGGCCCTACCAAATTAATATAAGTCTATAACCTCACCCTCCCAACCAAAAAAAGAAATACTTTTAAATTCCTATGCTTAATGAAAAAATTTGATAGATTTGAACTTTTTAAAGAAAATGTCTGTTTAATAGAATAATAATCCAAATCCAAAATGAAAATGTACAAAATTAAGTTAAAATGCGACTTTTTATGTAATAAACCTAGCTAGCATAATAATTGTTAAGATGCAACAATAATTATGTTTAGAAGAGCAGCTTCTATAAAACAATACTATTTTAGTAAACCCAATAGTCCTCCAAACCGCTTCCTTTTGTTACTGAATATAATCACCCTTATTTGACAGTAGATAATATATTTCTTAATATAGAAAAGTACAAATAGGAAAAAAGGAAGGTAACGTACACAAGTACACAAAATCACAGATGGACAAGCGTAAGGATAAGTATACACTTTGTTTGGCTATGAATCATTCCGCCACGCTATGGTGGAAATGTGATTTTCTTGGCTGCTATTGAAGACAGCTGAAGTTTTTAGTGATATTCCTATGACATATACACATCTAGTATATACATAGTTTTGTAGTCTGTCGGTCATGCTTTTAAAACATAAACTTTATTTTAAAGGTTTCGCGATTTTCTTTAATATTTATATGTTTCTCTCTCTTTCTTTTCTTTATTGTGACAACTGAACATCTGCTCTATATATCACGTTGTATATTTGTTTCTTCCATGTTTCTTTGTGCTTCAGTACTTATAGATGTTGTCATCCTTGTTTGTTTATTTTAGATCAATTTAAAGAACACTTCTACATGTCTTCAAGTTATAAAAGAAATATATTAATTACTCGCCTACAAGGACAATTATATCCAGAGTATAAAGATATATTTGTTTAAGGACCGTTATTCTGCACCGCCTCCAGTGAATTTCTACGCCAACAGTCTGTATGTGGCGGCTAATCCAGAGTGGGGGGTCAGAAGCCAGGTAAGTTAAACTAGCGGCTGCACTGAGGCAGAAAATAGCATTAAACTATCCATAGAGTACCCATGCGTACAATTATATTTAGAGATTTTTAGCTTCAAACAACAAAACCTACCACTTTATAAAGTGCTACGCACCTAGCATCTAGGTGCTCTGTATTCGAAGAGATAAGGGGCTATAAACATAACTATACAAATCCCAAGACTTAAATCTGATAATAATAAGCCTAAAACCATCACAGGACCTATGGGAATTTTACTTAACAGAGAGAACCCAATCGGTCAAGTAGTTAGTAAACTAACTAGTTTTACTAACTCAATCTCGTTTTATTCAGATTTTCAAAATATTTTTTTTTTCAGTACGACTGTGGTACAAATGGATATTATCTTCAAGATACTATGTACGATTATACCACAGGTGATAGATAGATAGCTAGCTACAGAGGTTATTAGGTAGGTAAGCAGGTGAAGCTGTTTATAATGCCTTTGAAAAAGGGCGTCATTTAATACAAATAATAAATAATAAATGGCCAATACAATGTCAAAATTACCAATGACAGGCCTGGATATATATTTTAAATGAACAATGGTGGGCCAGTATGACGTCATTTTTCTAAATACCAAAAGTAAATCCCCTCCCCCCAGCACCCCCATCCCGAAATATTTCCTTGAACTAATCAAAAATAATGTTAATGCTTAGCTTAAGGTAGTTATTGAAGTAGTAGCTAAAGGTGTTGAAAAAAAACCAATCGCTTCACTTTTTTCAATATAAACCTTACAGTTTTGGTCCAAAACGAATAAAAAATAATACAATTCACGCCCAAGCAATGACAATGAGAATTTTAAATCTACTCATCCTTCCATGGCAATAAAAGCTTAAGACCTAGCCCTTGCAGAGAAATTTGCCCTACGCCGAAAGAGCATATTTTATCACAAATTAAGAAAAACGTGTCTTTTTCAAAAGAGAACAAAATCTAGTAGATAGACTAGAGTTTTTTGATGTGGCATGTAAAGAACTTTCTATAGAAACCTTAACAAGATTTCTAACACAATCTTAGCCAATTTGGCATCAAAAAGAAAGACCTGGCAAACATGTTGGATGGGTTTTTCTTTTTTATGCCAAATTGGCAAGGATTTAGTTAGAAATCTGGTTAAGGTGTCTATAGAAAGGTTTTTACATGTCCCATTAAAAACTCTAAACATTATGGGGTCTATCTTCAAGATTTAAAGTACTTGTGGTGGTTCAAATTGTGAGCGATTGTTTTTTAACACCCTTTATTTAAAGATTTAGTGAGATAGATAGTTAATTGTTAGTATTATATTATATCGCTAAATTGTTGGATAACAATAACAATAACAATGATGACAATATCCCTAGGTGGCAGAGCACAAATAAAAAACATTGATGGAAATACTAATTTAATGTGATTTAAAGAGCAAATGTCCTGTATTCAAAAATATATTTTTTTTAAATCAGAAAATCTTTTACATATGTTTTTATATGTTTTCTTATTTATATTTTTATAGCGTTTATATTATATTTATTATATATTTACTGACCTACAGACTCAGTGATTATTGGAATATGATTTTAAATAGAAATTCAGACAATATCTCGAATAGCAGGATCAAATTTCCCCTATAGCTATACGGACTGGCGGAGGAACGTACAGACAGGCAGATAAAGAAGCTTTGATACAAATAAATTTCACCTATAAAAATACCTTTATTTATTTTACCAATTTTTAGGTAAACGGTTATGCCGGTCAATGGACCAAGGCATTTACCCGATAGTAGACAGCACAACAATGCCATATAGTGGGGTCTATAGAGCACAAGCATATCATAAATCAAATTCTTTTGACACTATGAACGGCAACGAAGCTTATGGGAAAAGGTAATGTCATGCACATATTGGTTTTAAGTTCTTTCATATTTAGCTAGAAGTGGGTTGTGAAGTTATAATATTCGATATATTATTACTTGGATGTTGCACTAGATTTTTATTTACTCTGATAAAGTGTTATCGTAGCTGGCTTAAATAAAGATACCCCCATCAACCCCGTAACACCACCCCCTCCTCTCATACTGTATGAAATAATATTATTATATTAGCAAATTTGACGACAAAGTTTTCCCTGTCAATATATCCACGCATATCCTATATCCATTGCATTGTTATATTATACTTTTAGTTTTTATTATCCTTTCATAAAAGTAGGAGGATACCTCTTTGTCTAGTGTGAAGTGAAGGATCTCGCAAACTGCTGTACCGATTTTGTTTTCCTTTACAGTAAGGTTTTTTACAGTAATGCTACGTGGCTTTTAGTATCTTCTAATTGATTTGTCTGGTTTTATTATAAGTCTATTTAAATCGTTAGGCCATCCTTGTAAAACAAATACTTTTTTCAGGGGACCTTCAGCTTCAACCGCCAGTCTAGGTAAAGACCACAAAAAGCGGATCCGCGCCGCCCGAATGAATTCCGTCGAGGGAGCAACCGCCCAATCCGCCAGATTGGCGGCCGCCGTGGCCGAAGCAAACGGCGGAATCGGCGGGACTAAGTTAAACGAACTGAACGACGGTATAGTGACAAACAAGGACAACTACTTCCAATTTGATCATCTTTCAAGATGATATTATTCAGGGGTGTAATAAATTAGTTATTTATCGCATTGTATTATAATCACCTTTCCGCGGAAAAAATATGAGATTAAAACCAGTTTTGTCAACAATAACAAAACTGGTATTAATCTCATGATTTTTAATGTTCGTGGAAAATTGTCTGTAATACGATGCTATACATGAGTTTTCAGTATGGGTGACAACCGGTTCTAATCCAGCGGGTTATGATCGGTTCCGAAGCCATACTGGATATAATTTTTACTTGACTCTTTACAATTATTTGTTATTTTGTGGAACCCTATAAAAGTAGGCATATCTATCTCCAAATTATGTTGTACTTATATCTATAATACAAAGTAAAACGATGTCTGTCTGTTTGTTGGTTTGTAACGAAGGATCTCGCTAACCGCTGAACCGATCTGGTTCTCCTTAACAGGATAGCTTCTTGTAGGTCCCGGGAAGGTTATTGCAATTAGCTAAAAATATAACTAACACCATCTTTCGGCGAAATTTTTTTTTGGTAAATAGCTGATTTAAAATAGATTGAAAAGAAATAATTTGTGTCCCTAGAGGCCTCTAGCCGCTAGTATACAATATAGGTATTCCTAACTCTTATATGATTCTGAATACATAGTTATAATTATATTTATCTATAGATCTTTATATTGATGGAAATTCTATGCTTTAATTCATAATGTAAATAAATAGAAAGATTTTAAGCATTTAGTTTTCAGTTGTAATTATTTTTTCAAAATAATTAATTTAAAGAAGCTACTCTATAATTCACTATGTATGTCCGTATGTTCAATATGCTATAGGAGAAATGAGAATTACTTAGCCGCTATTAAAGCTAGACCTTTGATTTTTCTTGTCAACATTTCCATCATTATAGAGCTTATTTAAGTATTTAACATCCCTGGCTGTCAGACTGTTTTCAAACAGCTTTATAGCCGCCTTCTTTCTTTACTGATTTCGCCATATCTTTGGCCCGATTTCATAAAATTTTATCAGTTAAAGTATTAGAATCCAATTTCCGTCCTTCTAAGTTATTTTTTGTGTTCATAGATGAAAGGACTAGCCTTTTTAAAAAAATTAACACATTTTTGATTTTCTCGAATGATATTTGTGATAGATGACCCAAAGAGCATCGACAGTATACAACTTACTTTAGTTCTCAGTCATACATCTATGGACATAATTATTTTTTTTCAAAGGTTTCGTGATTTTTATCATTCCTAATGTCTCTTGTTCTTATGTCCATCTTCCTTTTTTTATGTTTGGGTGATAATTTGCGTCAATCCATTTTTTTTGTGCTTCGCTACTTATGGATGTTGTCTTCCTTGTTTTTACAGCAAATTTGTTATTGACAAAGTGTGGAGATACCAGGGAGGGAGGGGACATTGGACTGTTTATTACCCTGGTCCAAAAAGTTGTATAATAAGCTTTTCTTGTTCGTTGAATCAATAACTTTGGGGACCGAAGTGAATATTTTGATTGGTTGGATCATTAAGTTGGGTGTTAAAACGTTTCAACTACTAATTATAATCCACAGAAGGGGCAATTTTGTTTATCATTATTGTGGATGTACATCAATTTAACGTCCATTGTCTTATCCCTGGGAAGGTACACTTGATCAAACTTGTTGTTTATAGAACATAATTGAAAGTGAAAAACTTTTGTTATTTTTCCAGTCTATTTGTCTGATAGAAATGGATATATATATATATTATGTGGTTATTGTGAGAGATTTGCTCATACTATGATAAAACCTTTTTTGGGCTAGCTATTATAATGATTCCTTCCTCCCTTATCATTTTACCCCATGCCCTCCCCTTTCCATGGAGGAAGATATTGACCAATATCTGAAATATTCAGGGATCTTTAGGGATAAGACAATGGAGGATAAATAGATGTACGTCCCCAATGATGACAGATAACATTACCCCTTCTGAAGATTATATTCACTTGATGAAATGTTTGGACACTCAACTTAATGAACCAATCAAAATTTAAGAAATGTCTACAAAGTTATTAAACCAACGAAGAAAACGTTAATATGAAACTTTGGGAACTAATGTAACAAACAGACCATCGTCCCTTCCCTACCTGGGAAATATTAGCAAACTAAATTGACGACAAAAATTCCTCTGCCACAATATTTACGTACTCTGTATCCATTCAGATTCTGATTAAATTTTGGTTTCTTTATTATTAAGATATAATTTATTCTTATCAAAACAACATATTTAAATGAAGCGTGATACCTTAGTATGTAATTTATTAAATGTTTAAATTTCTTTTCTATGATCTTATATTAGCGAAGCTTTTCTTTTATTAGAGCCTATACGCCACAACGTCAGTATTTTGACATTTTAAATGCTATGATAGTTATTTCTCACATCGTATTATAAACAACTTTCCGCTAATATAATTTATTATATTCGTAGAAAACTGTGGATATAATACGATGCTAGACATAATTTTTTCGTTTGGATGAGAAACGGTTCTAATCCACCGGATATTCAACGGTTTCGATTCGTTAATGGGAATATATTTCAAATTTTATATATCAAAACGAACTGATTGAGTATTGTTGACAATTTTAGCTATATTACATTTTAAGTTCAAAGTATTTAACTATCATTAATTATTTGTTAATTTAAAATCTTCGCTTTTACATATAAGTCAACCTTATTTATTTTTAATCTGAATTTCAACTTTCTTAACCATTTTTTTTTTGAATTATAATAAAATGTATGTATTTAAAAGTATCATTCCTTTACATTAATATATGTGTGTTCCCTTAGCAAATATCAAAATGCCAGAATATAAAATAGATATTGAATTATTTTAATTAAATTAATTATTTAGAAAACTAATAATAATATCTACAATTTGGTTGATTACATTTTCAAGACGGGCTAAAGGGAAAGGGAGGATACTAGATTACATATTTTTACCCAATATAACAGTTATTTTAATGGTTCGCTTTAAAAAGTTTGAGGAATCTTATTGGTTGGTTTAATGATAGCAGGGCCAAACTTTTCAACCAATAATATTCATTAAAGTCTCTTGAAAAGAATTGTAAAAATCTATCTTTTTTGTATTCTGTCATTTTTAAAAATAAATTTAAATTGTATGAAATCCCGCCTATGTGTTCTGCCTTCTATGTGTTATAAAATTATATATTGAAATAATTATAGTTGATTTTTTGATGTAAATGTTATAGAATTCTCCTCTCCAATAATTCATATTAACATATGTAATATAAATATATTTTTAAAATACAGATTTTTTTTGTTTTTTTTTTATTAACTTTAAAGTTATATCTGTAATACAAAGTAGTACGATATCTGTCCGTCTGTCTGAAGCTTAAGATATCGGTAACCACTGAACCGATTGGGCTCTACTCTTCAGGGAATATACCTACTGGTCCTGTGATGGTATTAAGCTATTTTCTTGGGGGGTGAGACACCCCAATCACCCCCTAAAAATGAAAGTTACGATACGAGTGCGCAGCTTTGTTTGAGATGTGCGCAAGAGCAAAGCGGTGAAACTGCTCGCTGGTTTTTAAGCGTAGCTTTTATATAATTTTGGTTGTTTCGTTTGTCTATATATATGGCCATATTGTATAATTCTGTTAGTTCTGGCTTGTTAGTAAACTTGGCATGATGATTCCTTTATCAGTTAGGTACAATTCAGAAAGCATACAAATTCTATGATGATTAGTAAAAAGTCCATATAAACAATTTAAACATGTTGATTTTTTGCATGTTTGATAAGTATACGCTTGATCAGAAACGGTTCTTATTAGAATCCAATTGATCTGATTTTTTATTCAGTTCTGAAACTCTACAAGAGTTAATATTAGTTTGCCCTTCCGTTTCAGAGCATTGATGTTATTGATGTTGCATCTTTGCTTTTATTTGATGACAAATTTTAAAACAAGGATGACAAAAAATCGCAGCTCTGAAACAGTAGGACAAACAAACGCTTGTAGAGTGTCAGACTGAATAGAAGTTGACATTAACTATTATTATACAAAACTACTCTTTCTAAGAATTAAAATTATTAATTGAAGGTTTGGACTCCAAGTTTAAACAAAGTAATCAAAATTTAACAAAAGTTCCCAAAATTTTTAGGCCAAAAATAAAATAAAAAATACTGAATCTTGAAACAAACATTGATATAACCTTTGATAAATACAATTCCTTTAAACAGTAGGGAAGCCTTAATTACCCCAACCCCCTGAAAGAAACCATTATCTTAAATGATATTCTTATATATGTAAAAAAAATACTTAAGTACTTTGAATAAAAGAAATGATTGAACATAGGAATATTCATTATTCATGAATGATAACAAATAAGAAACACCACCCTATAATACAATTAAGATTTACAATACAAATATTTATCAAGCAATGTAAAAATTTGTATTCTAAACAACAACATGGCTGAAAATGGTAATAGATGCATAGATGTATGTATGTATATACTTTAAATCTTAAAAATAAAGTAACAGTATGTCTGTTTGTTTTTTTGTATGTTTGTCTGTTTGTCTGTACCGAAGGATCTTGCCAACCGCTGAACCGATCGGGTTCTCCTTTACAGGGTAGCTTCTTATAGGTCCTGGGAAGGTCTATAACTATTTTGGGGGAGGGTACCACCACCTTCCCAAGAGAAATAGCCACTAGAAAAAAAGCCCCCCTTTAAAAAAAAATAATTTTAATTTAATTCTTTTTAACTTATTTTTACTATAAAGATTTTTGCTACAATAAAACTCGTAATGTCTTAATTGTTCTAAGGATGTGTGTCAAGAAGAAGCATGCATCTGTAATATAATACACATCTAATTATGCTAATCCTAGGATTAGAAGTTTTTAATTATTTCAATTTATAAGGATTAAGAAAATTAAATTGCATGTTTAAACTAAGTTTTTGGAACTAGGTATTTCTAGACAAAAATTTTGCTTCCTCATATTTATTTTTAGTTTTAAACATTAAAAGACATTTTCTGAAGAGAACAATTTATCAACAAGGTCTTTTAATTGTAAACTTTTTTTGAATAGGTAAGAATATAACAACAATGAGTATATTTACTATGATTTGAACTCATCCTTGTTGCCTTAAGAGATTCACAAAGTCAAGAAATATCAGTTTAATTTGTTTTAAATAGAATACTAATTTGTTGTCCTGCAATACAAATTTTCTGCTGTAATGAAAGTTATCTTTAGCTTCTTTACGATTATCAACAGGTATTCCTTAAATTTGTTGACTTTAAACAGTTTTAAAATTCATAGGAGTATTAAATCAAATTTTCTTTAGAGTACCCAAATCATTAATTTAAAACTGTTTTATATGGAGTAATTGGTAAAAGCAAAATGAACAATAGATAGACTTAAAAACTGTTGGGGTAACATAAGAATATCATCAAATTAAAAAACAAACCCTCAACACATATTTTGTCAAATCAAATCAGTTATTTGTTAATACATGTCAAGCCTACCATAAGCCATTTACTATTCAGTATTCTTATTTTGAATTAAAAATTACATTTCTCCACATTTACAAGTAAGATAGAACTCTTTGGCTATTTAAATTTCTCTTCTATGTGTTGCAATTTCTGTGACATGTGATTTGTGCTTGGGTATTAGCTAAAGTTACACCCTACTGACAACAAACTAATATAGACATAACAATAATAGGTTGCACCTATCCTTTAATACCTTGGGATGTAAATAATTTAAATTTTGTTTTAGTAAATAAATCGGACCACCTTTGTTTATAGTTTGTATTGAACAAAATTTTTGAAAGTATTTTATTGTTTGGATATTTTGCAAATCTATTATGAAAACTTTATATTGATGTGTACACAGTGTATACTTACTACTACATTAAAAGCAATGCTTTTCTATAATATTAGCGGGAACAGCCCTAGTGGCCTCTAGGCACAATTGAGTAGAAACGCGGGGGGGGGGGGGGGGGGGGGGAACCGA